>NDFG01000050.1:86060-96075 GCA_002167245.1 Sporophila hypoxantha | reverse complement strand
GGAGGAGGCGTGCCTGTTCCGTTGCCTTGGGCAGTTTCCTGCCAGAGCCACCCAGCCGCCCAGGGCTGGCAGCACTGCTCATCCAGGAGCAGTCAGGAGCCACCTCTGTGCCAGGTGTGTGCCAGCGGTGTGTGCCAGGTGTCCCTCTTGCTGCTCCTCTCACCTGTCCGTGACCAGGTGTGGTGCAGCGTGTTCCTGTTCCCTGCTGCTGCTCTCTCCACCTGTCGCTCAGTTTGCAAGTTGCAGTGTGTGCCAGGTGTTCTGTCCTCTGCCTGCGCCTCTACCTGTCATGCACGGTGATGTGCCAGTGATCCTGTCCCTTGCGGTTGCTCCTCTCATACCTGTCAATACCCATGCCAGTGTGCATGCCAGGTGTCGCTGTCCCGCCTGCTGTCCTCTCTATCCTGCTCCAACTCAATGGTGGCTGCTTCGCGTTTCTGGCTTTTATTTTATCTTTTTTTTTTTTTAATAGAAGGAAAGGAACTGATTTAGTGATTTCCCTTAGATTTCCCTGGTTTACACCCAAATATAACAAAGCAATTTAAAAAATAAAAATAAAACAACTGAAACATTAAGCCGCTTACTCCTCCTCCATTAAGCCCAAAGGTGGAGAGCTCCTGGCAGGGGATGGACACAGCATTGACACCAACCCCAAACTTCATCCCAGCGCCCAAAGGAATTGCCAAAACATTTGTTCTGCTTAGGTAACTTTTTCAGTGGCTCTGTGTCACAGCTCAGGAGTTAAAAACATTCCACGTAGGAAAAGAGAGAAGCAAGGGAAACAGGCCTGGGACTGCAGTTCGTAATTAACCCTYGTGGTGAAGGGACTGGATGGGGAGTCCTGGAATGTTCAAGGTGAACTCAGAAAAAAACCCCAATTGTTTCCTTAATTCAGTGCTCAGGGTGAGTGCTGGGCCTGTGGTGGGGCCAGCTGGCAGCTGGCATGGAATGGCATGGAATGGCATGGAACGGTATGGAATGGYATGGAAYGGYATGGAATGGCATGGAATGCCCTGCTGGAATGTCTGTCCCTGGGAAGGGTGGGCTTCACCCTGGGAGTGAGCAGACAGACAGAACTCCAAGCAGACAGACAGAACACTGAGCAGACAGACAGAACTCCGAGCAGACAGACAGAACACTGAGCAGACAGACAGAACTCCGAGCAGACAGACAAACAGAACTCCGAGCAGACAGAGCTCTGAGCAGACAGACAGACAGACAGACAGAACTCTGAGCAGACAGACAGACAGAGCTCTGGACAGACAGACAGAACTCCGAGCGGACAGACAGAGCTCTGAGCAGACAGACAGAACTCCGAGCAGACAGACAGACTGAACTCCAAGCAGACAGACAGACAGAGCTCTGAGCAGACAGACAGACTGAACTCCAAGCAGACAGACAGACAGAGCTCTGAGCAGACAGAGAGAACTCCGAGCAGACAGACAGAGCTCCGAGCAGACAGACAGAGCTCTGAGCAGACAGACAGAACTCCGAGCAGACAGACAGACAGAGCTCCGAGCAGACAGACAGAGCTCTGAGCAGACAGACAGACAGAACACCGAGCAGACAGACAGAACTCCGAGCAGACAGACAGGCAGAACTCCTGCAGCTCCACATCCCCACCGCTCACAATAGGAACTCATCCGTTTGTTTTCCAGATCCTAATGCAACCGTTGCCATAAGAACACAAATTATGTGTACATTTTAATGCATCTATGCTTCATAATTATGCATGGTTGTGTGCTGTTATAATTGACATAAAATATAAAACAGGTCAAAGAGCAGCTATTAAAACTATTTTTCATTTTGCTTCCTGACAGCTCCCGGCATCAATGCCGACTGCATTTAATAGGACCATACAGGGAATGCAAAGATAGTTATATAATTTCAACCGTATTAAAGCCTCCACAACTTGCAACCTAATTATTTCCYGCAGTGTCTTGTTGTGAGCTGCTTTACTTTATTTGGAATGTGTTTGGTTTCAGATTAAACAATTGGGCTACATTAAATTAGCATGAAGGGGGAAAATCATAAAACTTTTGGATGTATTTCATAGGGGTCACTCTGTTAGGTTAAGAATTATCCCAGAAGCAATGATTTTCTGCCACTCCACATAAAAAACAACGTTGGAATTGCGCTAATTCCATGCAGTTATTTTAATCACTGAAGTAAATTCTACCAAAGGCCTAAATTGTAGCTGCACCCTCTCTCTGATCACAGAATGTCGGAGAGAATTAGAAGGAACATTGATAAGAAATTGATCAATTTATCACAGATCATAAAACCTAGACTCGGTTTGAGTTGGAAGGGAACCTCAAAGCCCACCAGTGACCCCCTGCCATGGCGGGAACTTCCTCAGTGTCGCCAGTGATGCTCCCAGCCCCATACACGCTTGAATTGTCCCTTGCTGTTTGGTGCTAGGCTGCAGCAGAGACGCGAGCAGCGGCCCAGGCCAGCTGGTTTCACTCCCTGTGGCCATCCTTCCCTTCTGGACGTCGCTTGAGGGCGTCCCAGACACCCTCGAGGAGGTTGGGTCTCCCTTGAACCTGTGCCAGTCTGTGTTTTCAATAAATCTTTCAAAATCAGGTTTGTGGAGGAGGCCTGCTGCGGAGCTTGAGAGCTCCCTGGTATGTGCCATGCGAGCAACCTGCGCCTTTCCCTGCCCCACAGTGTGGGCAGCGGCCACAGCCCTGGGCTACCTGGGGCAGGAGGGGCACGCACCGGCCCAGCGAGTTCAGCATTCTGTCCCTGCTCACCAGGAGGCACCCACTGCCAGCGAGGTGAGTTCAGGCTCTAGTTCCCTGCTCAAGCCAGGGAGGGCATCCCCCAGGCCCAAATGCGGCCTCAGCTTCTGTCCCTGCTCAGCCAGGAGGAGAGGGACCCGCGGGGTTTGCTCTCGTGTCCGCTGCTTCAGCAGGGGCACCAAGGGCCAGGCGGCCGTTCAAGCATCCCTATAGTCCCTGCTTCAGTCAGGCCAGGAGGGAAGAAGCGCAAGGCTCCCACAGGGCTCCAGCAGTGGTTCAGCCTCAGCTCCCTGCCCATCAATAGCTAGGGAGGGCACCCAAGGGCCCAGCGGGGTTCAAGCTCTGTCTCCCGCTTCGCTCAGCCAGGAGGGCACCACAGAGGTGAACAGCTGGGTTTCAAGCTCTGTTTACTCCTGCTTCAATGCACACGCGAGGGCACCAAAGGTGGCCCGGCAGAGTCCAGAGGACTTCCAGCGTCTGTCACTGTTACCAGCTTAATGGAGGGCTCCACCAGGCCTCAGCGGGTTCAGGCATCTGTCCTGCTCACGACCAAGGAGGGCACCGCAATGGGCCGCACGCGCGGTATCGCGCTCTTGTCGCCCTGCTCAGCAGGAGCGCGGCACGCACAGGGATCGTTCGCAGACGCTAGTGGGTTCAGCTCGCTGTCCCTGCTCAGCTCAGGATGGGCCACCACAGGCCCCGCGTTCAGCTCTGTCCACTGCTCAGCCAGCGAGGGCATGCACTAGGGCAAACGCGGGGTTGAGCTCTTGTCCCTGCTCCAGTCAAGGAGGACTGAGCGACGGAGCCGCGGGTAATTCTAGCTCATGCTCGCCCTGCTCAGCGAGCCCCCCGCCCCCCCACCCCCCCCCCCCCCCCACCCGCGCGTGAGGGCACCACAGTGGAATCCAAGCGGGTATCAGCTCTGTCGCTGCTCTGCCAGGAGGGCACCCAGTCGGCCCGCGGGTTATCAGCCTCTGTCCCCGCCCCCCAATCTGACTACACAGCATGGAGGCACCACAGGCCAGCGGGGGCCTCTAAGCTCTTGCTCCCTGCTCATCAGGCAGAGGCAAACGGCACAATGGGCCCAAGTCAAGGGTATCAGAGCCTTACTCTGTCCCTGCTCAGCCAGGAGGTTCAACCCACAATGGCCCCAAGGCCGGGTTCAGCCCTTGTCCTGTCCAGTCAAGCCCTTACCCCCCCAAACCCGCCACGAAGCTCTGGGAGGGCACCGAGCAAGGACCTTGCTACGCTCGTGCCACTGAACCCTGCGTACATCAGATCGCGCATATGCTCGCTTGACATTAATCCGCCACCCATCAATGCTGCCTCCACCATCCCCGATTTGCAAGAATTCAATACGTGCTTTCCCATCGCCCTCCACACGCTCTTGGTGCGTATAACTCGACTCTCACACGTTCTCCAGCACGTTGTACGACTTACGTCTTCACCGGGCACCATATCCCTCGATACTATCATACCGTCTACTTGTCAGCCCACTCCCACACACTCTCGTCACATACTATCCAAATTCCGCGATCAAGGTGTATCCGCATGCGGAAAAATCGTACGAGAGTTCCTACTTCTTAACTTCCTTCCCTCAAGTTGCTTATCAGACAAGCGCCCGGCCCAAAACTCATCCTTTCTTCGTTCATGCAGTGGCCAATATTTCCTCGTCCATGCGCTATTCGCTACACACATCACAACTGTGACGCGCTACGCTAGTTTGCTCTGAGGGGGCAGCAGGCAGCAGRCATTGTTGGTGAGGATGGAACAGGGAAGCCCTATAAATATGATTGCCTGGCGAAAGATTTAGAGAATGTAGAAAAGGTAGACGAGATTGAAATGAAGGCAACCTTTGAGATCTCCTAGATGCTGAACAGCAGGAAAACAATGGTGTGGCCGAGCAGGTAATCCCCCTCGTTGATGAAACAATACCCTCAGCCTGCGGGCAAGCCCAAGGGTCAGGAAGCAGACCCGACCTGCTCAGCAGGAGGGGTCTCAAGAGTAGTTTTTGGGATTTAAGGTGTAACACAATATGGTAATGGAGTGATTCCTATAGGCTGTATGTAAATGTTATAGGATTTGAATCCTGTATTAGATTGGTTAGTGAGAATCAGAATATTCAACGCAGAAGATGATTTAAAGTATTGTAACGGGAACTTCGCTCTCTTTTAAGCTCTCTTTTAGCTCTCTTTAAGCTCTCTCTCTTTCTCTTTCTCGCCCCTCTTTGCTCTCTCTCTCTGTTCCTCTCCTGGCCCTGCTCTGAGCTGCAGCTGGCAGCTCCCAGCAGGGCTCTGCACCCACGCCCTTGTAATAAACTGCATGTCCACGATCCAGCCTCAGAGATCTCTCGTCTCCGTCCATCCCGGCCGTGCAGGAGACCCTCATCCACTCTTACAAGACATCAGCACCCCGTGCCTGGGGCCCTGGCTCTGTGCTGCCCTGGGGCAGTGAGGGAGCCCCTCACGGGCACTGGCACTGCTGTGCCCACCAGCCTGGCCAGACAGAGCTGGGGTGTGCCAGGGGACTGGCAAGGGGCAGAGATCAGAGCCCTTTCTGTTCCAGGTGGCTGCCTCGTGTCCAGCTCGGGGGTGGAATGAGTGTGATTGCCCAGTTTGTGGGGAATGAGGAATAAGAGCAATCCCATTTCCCCAGGCAGAGGCAGCCCCATCCCAGAGAGARCCACCACCAATGGCCCTGGTAGCAGCTGGGCAGGGAGGCAGGGCTGGGGCTGATGGACTGCTTGGCTGKGGAGCATGGAGAGCTCTGTGGCTGTCCTTCCATCTCTCTCCAACCGACCAAAGGTCTCCTCTGTGGGAATCCATAAAGTTAAAGGGTTTTAGATTGGTGGGAAAAAATGTCAGGTCTCAGTTGCAGCAGAGTTATGGATATTGCTGATGCATCAGGTTAGCTGTAGGAAGACTTGAGGAATAGAACAATAGAGCTATGCCTAGTGTTTTGGAATAGCTTTCTAAGCTGCAAAAAGTTTCTAGAAGCAAGGTTGACTTTATGAATAGAGTTTTATGCATTGTATTCCTATAAATGAACAAGCAAGCATTGTTTTAACTCAAGCTACATGTGCTTATGTTGATTGGTTAGAACCACTGTCAATATTCYTTTGCTCTGTGTAATTGGCTAAGACAGGTATTTGGCATTTTGTAACAATAAGATTCTTTGGCTTGCTGCCTGGATTGTGAACTGTCAGGATCTTTGCATAGAAAAACTATGTATTAGACAGCTTCTGGAAAATAAACAGCTCCTGCATTCCAAAGCAGTCCCGTCCCATTCGTGTCTGTATATACATTGCTGGCACATCCTCTTCCCAGGAGAGCTCTGCTGTGTCCTGCTGTCACTGCCTCCRTTTGTGTTTGGGTTCTTGCTCCTGGTGATTCGCCTTTCCATGGCCGTTTTCACAAGACATTCCCCCTTTTGCACTTTTCCTGATAAATCACAGTGTGTCCCAGAGTCACTGCTTTCCCTGAGCCAAAGCAGGTTGCCTCTCTGCTGCCAGTGCTCAGGCTCTTCCCAAGGTCTGTGAAATTCACAGAATTATTTCCTTTGGAAAAGCCCTCCCAGCCCATGGAGTCCCAGCTGTGCCCATCCCCACCCTGTCCCCAGCCCAGAGCCCAGAGTGCCACCTCCAGAATTCCTGGGACACCTCCAGGGATGGGCACTGCAAACCTCCCTGGGCAGCTCCAATCCCTGAGCCCCCTTTCCATGGGGAAATTCCTGCTGTGCCCACCCTGACCTGCCCTGGGCCAGCCTGGGGCCGTTCCCTCCCATCCCTGTTCCCTGGGATCAAATCCTAAATCCCCCCTCCTGGCAGGGAATTCCAGAGAGTCCTGTCCTGCTGGGAAAGCCTGGCCAGACTGGGATGTGCTCCCAGATTTGCTGATTTTTAGGATGAGGGCTGCCCACATGAGGGGGTTTGGATGCCTGGGAAATCCTGGGAATGCCCCAGGAGCAGAAGTGCAGGAGGACAAGGAGGGCTCTGAGCCCCAAATGCTCAGCCCAGGCCCAGGGCACTGCAGCAATGCAGCCAAATATTCTCNAGCCCCAAATGCTCAGCCCAGGCCCAGGGCACTGCAGCAATGCAGCCAAATATTCTCACTGCAAACCTGGCATTTCTAGCTCAAAATATCTGGGACTTCACCTCTGGCCTGGCTGCTGTGCCAGGGTTGGAAATGGCTTTCCATGGAGGAATTGCCCCAAAATCCACCCTGAGCTGCCCTGGGCCAGCCTGAGGCCGTTCCCTCTGCTCCTGTCCCTGTTCCCTGGGATGATCCCAAATCCCCCTGGCYGTGCCCTCCTTTGCAGAGCCTTTTGCCCCATTTGCTGCCCCAGAACCAGGAGGCTGAGCCCAGCTAAGCCTCCTCCAAGGCTGGTGATAAGCTGGGCTTTGGCTCTTCCATGCTCGAGCACAGCTTCACACTCCCAATCCTCTGAAGTGAAGATGGAGGAGCACATAAAAGCTTCGGATTCCATTAATGTAAAATGTTTCAGAAAAGTGTTGAGCTAGGTAATTACCTTAATCCAAGCGCAATAGCTGGTCACAGCACCCATCAGATGAGCATCCAGAGCCAGATTTGAGCACGCAGTCAACCCGAACAGAATTAGCTCGGCAATAGCGGCCCGGCTTTCTTAATTAGCTCTCTGCCACAGCAGCATTTAATGTTTGCAAAGTCAAGCGCAGATCCTACAAGTGCCACGGTTTGGGGAGGTTTGGAGGTGCCTGCAGGCCCAGGGCAGAGCTGCAGGGGCTGCTCTCACTGAGCCCTCACAGGTCCCTTCCACTCCTGCAGCCCCACAATAAAAAGTAATGGTATGATTAACTCCGTGGCAATAACCCTCTGCATTCAAAACACACATTTAACTCCAATTCTCATTGAACTACGCAGAAGCTGAAAACATAATGGCTTTCCCAGGCAGCTGATGGCACAGTTTAGTGCACTGTAATTGGCTCCCTTGGCTTATCTCGGGTTAATAAAGTAGATGGGATTCATGAAAAAGCACCGTGGTCACTTAGCAATTGTTTAATTTCTGTAACGCCGWTTTTTGGGTTGGAAAATGATTGTTTTCCAGTAGAGTTAAATATTTATGCAATGTAATTGGGACGCCTGGCGCAGGGCACGCTCCTGTTAAGCTCACAGATTAATAAATTACTGAAAAAATGGAAATACGAAATAGCATTTCAAGTGTAAAAGGCAACTTCTCAGCCCACAGAACACCTGAGGGTCTGTGCCACTGCAGAGGATGTGCAATGCTTTGGCCCAGCAGAGGTGATCATGACCTTGCTGCCATTGGGCTGGCCCCTCTGCTGCTGGGACAGGCAGGTGACAACTTGAGAAACTGCCCTGGCTGCTGTGACACCTTGGAAGAGAGAGCAGCAGCAGCAGGAGCTGCCTCCTCATGGGCTGGAACCTGCCCTGGTGGAGGCTGTCGTGCCTAGCAGATGATACAAGGAAAGACTTCAGGAGTGCACCTTCTTTAAAAACAGGAAAAAACACCAAAACTTCCAGAACTGGATATTTTGAGCAAGTAAAATGTTAGAGGGGGCAGAAAAAGGGAAAACGTCTGAGATGTGTGTAGGAGAATTAAATGTAATTTGTATCATCCCCACTATTCCTAGGGTTTTCCAGCTTTTAGAGAAACCAGGTGAGATCCAGCCCAGGGCTGTTAGGTGAGGAGTGGTGGGAGGCAGTGGGGCTGGGTTGGGACTGGATGGAGTTGGGTTAAATTGGGTTAAATTGGGTTAAATTGTGTCAGGCTTGCTCAGGGCTGGCCTGARTGGTTTTTGGGCTGGGTCCTGTGGGTTGCTGGACAGGGACAATGAGGAGTCACAGGCTGAGAGGGGCTGCCCTGGCCCTGCAGCACACCCAGCATGGCCGTCCCACCCTTGGTCAGTGCTGCTGCTCCCAACCCATCCCAGCACATCCCATCCCATCCCGGCACATCCCAGTACATCCCAGTACATCCCAGCACATCCCAGCCCATCCCGGCACATCCCAGTACATCCCAGTACATCCCAGCACATCCCATCCCATCCCGGCCCATCCCAGTACATCCCAGTACATCCCAGCACATCCCAGCCCATCCCAGCCCATCCCAGTACATCCCAGTACATCCCCTGTCTCTTATACACATCTAGATGTGTATAAGAGACAGGCCTTGCCCCCCCAGCCCCTGCCCCGTGGGGTCTGCAGGGCAGGTTGCCTTGCCCCCCCAGCCCCTGCCCCGTGGGGTCTCCAGGGCAGGCTGCCTTGCCCCCCCAGCCCCTGCCCTGTGAAATCCCCACACACTCCAGGAACACCAGCACAGCTCAGGGCTCTGGCTCAGCCTCGGCCCCAGATTATGACATCTTTTGTCAAAGACACCTTCCAAAAAAGCACTGCAATTTCTGACAGAGAAATCCAATTAATTGTCTTTTGAAGCAATAGAACAGCGGTGCACTCTGCCTCTGTGACCCCTCTCATTTCCTGGGGGGTTTTAGTGGAGGGCTCAGTTTAAAACTGCTCCTGCTCTGGAGATGCCTTCAGCCTGGCAGCACTGCCCTGCCACTGAGCACTGCTGGGGCTGGCCCTGCATCACCCCCAGCTCAGAGGACGTGCTGCAGCTCTACCCTGCCCCCTGAGTCTCTGCTGCCAGCCTCCTGCCCCACCGAATAACCAGCATTTACTGTTTCCAGCAGAAACCTGCGTGTGTCCTGGTCTTTAGAAGGAAAATGGCACCTGSACTTCATTACAAAGGAATGCTTAGGGATGCACAGCTCCTTGGTGGGTGGGTTTGGACWCAGGCCCTSGTGCTGGGCCGGGGCTCAGGAGGGKCTGCAGGCTGGGGGTGAGACTGGAGCTTCCCCATTTACAGGGCACAGGGAGCCTGGCAGCACCAGCCCAGAGCATTTCCCCTGCAGAGCAGGTTGGGGCAGTTCTGCACTCAGCATCTTCCCTGGCTTGGGCAAGAGATGAGGAGGTGCCAAGCAGTGACCAAAAACCCCAGCAGCCCCCCAGATGGGCTGTGTGAGGAAGTGATCCCATCTCAGGCTGGTGCCCAGCGATGGGCAGCCTCTGGGGGGGAGCTGGTCACTTTTAGCCTGAGGTTCCCCTGGCAGCTGTGACACATCTGTGCCAGGCTCTGCTCTGTGCCAGGGTCTGTGCCAGCAGGCTGTGACTGCCACACGTGCCTCAGTGACAGGGTGGCAGCTCAGCCAGGCTGCGGGCTGCAGTCACATGAAGCTCACTTCTGCCTTTCCAGCTCGCTGCTCTCACTTCCCC
>NDFG01000050.1:49251-62433 GCA_002167245.1 Sporophila hypoxantha | reverse complement strand
TAAAAAACAAAATAATAAAATAAAAAAAAATGTAATAATAAAAAATAATATAAAAATAGTAAAAATAGAAAATTAAAAAAAAAAAAACACAAATATTATAAAAAAATAAATTAAAAAATAAATAAAATATAAAAAAATAAAAACAAACAAAAAATAACAAATATTAAAAAAATAAAAGAAAATAAAAAGAATGGAAACGAATATAAACATAAAACAAAATATAATAACAAATAAAATGAAAATAAAAATAAAACAAAGAACAAATCAATAATAAAATAATAATAAAAATAAAAAATATAACGAGCAAAAATATAAAATAAAAAATAAATACAAATAAAAAAAATAAAAACAAAAAATTATTAAAAAAATCAGAAAAAATAATAAATTAAAACAATAATAAACCAAAAAAAAATGAAAAAAAATATATATAAAAAGAATAAACATTACAAAATAATATAATATAAAGAAATATTCAATAAACAAATAAACGATAAATTAAAAAAATATATAATAATAAATAATTAATAAAAAAAAAAAAAAAAAAAATAAAATTAAAAATATATAATAAATAAATAATAAAAAAATAAATTAAAATGAAAAAATAAAAATAAAAAAAAAAAATAAAAAAAAACAAAAAAAATATAAAAAAATATATAAAAAAAAAACTATAAACAATATAAAAAAAAATAAAAAAAAAAGAAAAATTTAAACTAAAAAAACTCACCGAATAACAAAAAATAAAAAAAATAAAAAAATTAAAAAACAAATAAATATAAAAAAATAAAATTAAAAAAAAAAAAAATAAGAAAAATAATAAAAATATAAAAAAAAAAAATAATACCATAAAAAAATGAACAAATATAAAAAAAAGATATATATAATAAAAGAAAAAAAACAATACAAAAATAAAATAAAAATAAAATATATTAAAAAAAAATAAATATAATAAATATAAAAAAATTAAAAAAAAAAAAAAAAAAAACACCAGATAAAAATAAAAAAATATAGAAAAATAACAAAAAATAAATAAGAAATAAAACCAAAACACAAAAAATAATAAAATAATAAAGAAAAAAAAAAAAAAAAAAAAAAAACAAAAAAAATAAAAATCAAAAAAATAAAATACAAAAAAACAAAAAATACAAAATAAAAAAGAAAAAAAAAAATAGAGTGCCCAAAAAAAAATAAAAAAAAATCAAAATTAAAAAAATAAAATAAAAATAAAAATAAAAAAAAAAATCAATAAAAATAAAACAAAAAAATAAAAAAAAATAATAAAAAAATATATAAAAAAAATATAACCAAAAATAAAGATATTAAATATAATCGGCCCAACACCTCTGCGAATTAGCTAAGATATAATAACACTCAAAAAATCAAAAAAACAGTACACATTACTAGACACAAGCTTGCGGTTTACCTCACGACAAATACCCCTGTGTTCCACTGCTGTAATACAGACATAAATATAAAGTAAACAACACACATTAATTATATCAAAAATTATAAAATAAGAAAAGAAGTAAAATACAAATTAAAAAAAAAAAAACAAAACAAAAATTAAAAACAAAAAAAAAAGATATACACATAGTAATAAAAAAAAAATAAAAAAAAAAGTAAAACTAAAATTAAAATACAAACGATAAATTCATAAAAAACAAAATGAAAAGAAATAAAATAAAAAAATCGTAATAAAATAGAAAAATAACACAATAACACAATATAAAAAAAAAATAAATAAAAAATAACTCCTGATAAGATAGTGGTAATTACATATAAAAACTTATATATATATAACAAAAAAATATAAACAAAATAACAAAATTATTATGAATGCATTTGGCAGAGCCAGGTTAGCGTTTTACTGCAGAATATAACTTGGATTATAGCAGAGAATTGAATAATTTATCCAGCAATTTTCCACATTAAGGCAATATTATTAAAAATGAAGACATGAAAAAATCAGAGGTTAGTTATAGTGGAGAATAGTACTATAGGCCATGAATAAGATGTATTATGGCAGTAAAGAGTAGTTGAATGGTTGTTAGTAGGTTTGACTAAGATTAAAAAAAACTTGTATTTGATCTCAGACTAAGTCTAAATACCTTGCTTGAAAAAAAAAGGCCCAGCTTAGGGTGGGCAGGAGCAGACAGGAGGCCTTCCGGTGCTTGGTGTGTGTGACTCCTGGGCAGTGCTGGAGGGGAGGAGCTCCTGTTGGAGCCTGGCAGGCCCAGAGCTGCCCCAAAGGCCGGGGACACATGTCCGGGCTGGCACAGCAGGCAGCTTGAGGGCTTCCCGGAATCCTGCTGATCCTTGGCTTATCCAGGATCCCAGGATCCCTGTTGGTCCTGTAGTTATCCGGGATCCCTGCTGCTGCCTTGGTTATCCAGGTCCCTGCTGCTTCCTTGGCTATCCAGGATCCCTGCTGATCCTTGTATCCCAGATCCCTGCTCTCCTTGGCTATCCAGGATCCCTGCTGCATCCTTGTTCTCCCAGGGATCCCTGCTGCTCTTGGTTAATCCAGGATCCTTGCTGCTCCTTGGTTATCCGGGATCCCTGCTCACTGCTCTTGGTTATCCAGGAATCCCTGTGCTCCTTGGTTATCAGGATCCCTGCTCGGTCTTTGGTGATTCCGGGATCCCTAGCTGCTCCTTAGAATATATACCTAGGATCCCCTTGCTGCTCCTGGTCCTATCCCAGGATCTCCTGCTGCTCCTTGGCTGTCATCCAGGATTGCCCTGCTGCTCCTTGGTGAATCCAGGATCCCTGCTAGCCCTTGGCTATCCAGGATCCCTGCTGCTCCTTGGTATATCTCCAGGATCCCTGCTGGTCTTTGCTGGATCCGGATCTCGCCTGCTGGCCTCCTTAGTTAATCCAGGGATCCCTGCTGCTCCTTGGCTAATCCAGGATCCTGCTGCTCCTTTGCTAGTCCAGGATCCCTGCTGCTCCTTGGGCTTCCAGGATCCTCTGCTCCTTAGTTATTCCCGGGATCGCAGGATCCGTGCTGCTCCTGGCTATCCAGATCCTTTGCTGCCTCCCTGGCACGGGGCACGCACGCTCGATGGCATGCGGACGGGGTGGCCCTGCTGGCTGCCAGGTTCGAGGGCTGGCTGCTGCATCTTCACATCCCAAAATCTTTAGGGAATTTCACCGGGCCTCGCAACTGCCCAGAGGGGTGGGTCGGTGCTCGTCCAAACAGCACCTTCGCCTTGAGAGGAAAACAGCTCTCGCTGGGGAGCCACAGTGCCAGCAGTGAGGGTACGGCAGTGCCCCAGGACAGTGACAGTGCCGCGGGCATGGCTGATGCTACGTCGCTAACAGGACGGTGGGAGTGCCCCGATGGTGGACAGTGGGAGCCAGGGGACGGTGACAGTGCTCGCAGATGAGTGGCCAGTGCATGAGGACGTGCAGGCCACTATAAACAGGACCGCTCGCCGCTCAAGAAGTAGGATGGTGCAGTTGCCAGAGGACGGTGGCCCCACGTTGCCCCTCAGGACCGGTGGCAGTGCCCAGGACAGTGGCAAGTGGTCCCAGGACTCCCAGTGCCAGGGCACTAACAGGGACGTGGCAGTGGCCCACGGACTGGTGCAGGCGCCGCAGGACGGGTGGACAGCTCGCCGCCAGGACGATGACAGTGCCGCAGCGATGCGGCAGTTGCCCCAGGACAGTGGCAGCACGTAACAGGACGGTGGCTCAGTGCCCCAGGACTGGTGGCAGTGCCCCAGGCACAAGGTGACAGTGCCGCAGAGTTCGGTGGCAGTCTGTGCGCAGAGGACGGTGGGCAGGCACTATAACAGGACGGTGCAGTGCCCCAGGACTGGTCGGCGTGCCAGTAGGACGGTAGCAGTGCAGTTCCCAGGGACGTGGCAGCACTACAACAGGACGGTGGCAGTGCCCCAAGGGACGGTGGCAGTGTCCAGACTCAGTGGACACCCGCTGGCGCCTTTGAGTGGCAGTGCCCCAGGACATGTGCAGTGCCCAGGAACGAGTGGCAGTGCCCCAGGACAGTTGCCGCAGGATGGTGGCATAGCATGCCCCAGGACAGTGGCAAGCGTGCCCGAGGACCTCGGCATGTGCCAGGATGGTGGCCAGCACTAAACAGGACGTGGCAGTGACCCAGGACAGTTGCAGCACTAAAAGGACGGTGCAGTGCCCCGAGGACGGTGCCTGCAGGATGGTGGCAGTGCCCCAGGACAGTGGCAGTGCCCCAGGACGCTGGCACCCGGGGCTGGCCAGCGCAGGTGACGGAAATGCAGCGATGCGTCCCCGCGCGAGCCCGCTGTGTGTCTGTGCGTCTGTCTGTGCCCAGTCGCTGCCTCCCTTATCTCCTGCCCGCCGCCTGTCTGGCCGCCCTGGCAGCCACCGCCGAATGCTGATGGAGCGCGAGCTGGGGGCGGCCCGCATTTCCAGGCGGGGGCTTTGGGATCGATGAGGGTTAGCACTGGCTAATTAGCCGGGAGATTCTCCTCCCGGGCACCGCGAGTCGGGCGCCACGCACGCGACAGCCCCGGCGTGGCTGCGGCTGCCGTGCCACTGGCACCGCGGGGCCGCCCGCTCGCTCCTCCCGAGCCACCGAGCATGCTTCACAGAGACGGACGAGAGAGAGGAACACCTCCGGGACCTATCGGGAATCCACATATTAGAAGCTGTTTCTTAAAAAGGAGGGCAGTATGAGATATATTGTGATGTGTGTATCTATATCCATCATATATAATCTATATCTATATCTGATATTCCATCTCTATATCCTATATCTATATTAGATCTATATCATATCTATATCCTATATCTATATCTATATCATATCTATATCTATATCTTATATCTATATCTATATCGTATATCATCTATATCTATATCTATATCGATATCTATTCCTATATCTATATCTTATCTTATTATATCGTATGCCTATATCTCTATCTATATCTAATCTAATCATACCTATTATCATCTATATCTATATCTATTATATCTATGCCTTATATCTATGCCTATATCTATATCATCTATATTCCTCTACATCTATATCATATCTCTATCTCCATCACTATCTATGCTAATATACCTATAATGGCACTGCTATAGTATATAACACCATATAGTATACTCACCTACACACACACCCACACCTCACATCTACATACCTTATTATTATTTATTTTTGTTTGTTTGTTTTTGTTTATTATTCTTCATTGTATACTTTCTGTAAATGTCTAGCGGAAGGTGCCCTGCCCATGGCAGGGGTCTGGGACAAGCTGAGCTGTTAACGCGTTCCTCCAGCCCAAACCATGCCATTATTCTTGATCCTGTATGTGGTGTATGGGAGTGGTAAGTGTGGGGAGGACTCCCCTGCCCAACGCCACCATGGACGTCTCTGAAGCCAAAAGCCCATGCAGGGTGTTTAAATCACGCTCTGTCAGCGTGGCTAGGGACAGGCATCCGAGTTCGGCGTTCAGAGAGGAGGTTTTATAATACAACTGAGAGTTTTTAAATACAGGTATGTAGGTCATCTGTGTGATAACACAAAACCCAGCCTCCTGTTTTTTTTCCTCTTGTATAGGTAGGGAGCAAACCTCAAGTGCTGTTCAGTCAGGGTGACTCAGCAAGAATTGGCCAGGAGAAGCTGCAGAGCACAGTCCTGAATCTGCATGTGCTCTCTTTGGGGTTTTGTCCTTGCTGTGGGTTATGTCGGGTTTTTCATTAAATAGGCTTTATTTACACTTGCCTTGAATGCTCCTAAACAAGGCCGTGAGGAAAAAAAAAAAAAATTTCCAAAAATGCTGCATTTTCAAACTAAAATGATGGATGGAAGAGCAAAGCCCAATAGAGGACGCAAGCACTCAGATTCAGGGGACTGTGCTCTCAGGCTTTTCCTGGCCATGTCTTGCTGAGTCACCAGCTGACTGAACAGCACCTTTGAGGTTTGTCTCTAAAAACAAAGAGGAAAAAAGGAGGGCTGGGTTTGTGTACACACAGATACATACATACCTGTATTTTAAAACTCATTTCAGGTTGTATTTAGTGAACAAACCCTCTCTCTGAACCCAACTCGGATGCCTGTACCAGCCACGCTGACAGAGCTGTGATTTAAACACCCTGCCATGGCTTCTTGGCTTCCAGAAGACGGTCCATGGGTGGGTTGGAGGGGCAGTCCTCCCCACTACCCACTTCCCATACACACATACAGAGATCACAGATAATGGCATGGTTTGGGCTGGGAGGGACCTTACAGCTCAGCTTGTTCCAGACCCCTGCCATGGGCAGGGACACCTTCCGCTAACCATTTACAGAAAGTTATACTGAATGAATGAAAAAACAAACAAACAAACAAACAAAAATTAAATAAATAAGTATGTGATAAAATGGGTGTGGGTGTGTGTGTTACGTGTAGTATAGTTTTGTGTATATTGCATATTATGCATATATAATATATAAGCATAGATATGGTATATAGAGATATGGGATATAGAGCGTATAGATATAGATGATATAGGATATAGGCATTAGATATAGGCATAGATATATAGATATAGATATAGATGATATTAGGTATAGAATATGAGTAGATAGATATAGATAGAATATAGGCATAGATATAATAGATATAGATTATAGATATAGATAATTAGATATAGATATAGACTATAGATATAGATTGAATAGATATAGATAAGTTATAGATATAGATATAGATATTAGATAAGATATAGATATAAAGATATAGATATAGATAGAGATATAAGTAAGAGATATAGCATATAGAGATGGATATAATAATAGATATAGATATAGAGATGGGATTAGGAGTACACACATAACCAAATATTCTTACTTTGCCCTTCCTTTTAAGAAACAGCTCTAATATGTGTGGATTCCGAAGCGCCCGGAGGTGTTGCCTCTTCTCTGTCCGTGCTCTTGAGTGCTCGTGGCTCGGAGGAGCCGAGCCGGGCGGCCCCGCGAGTGCCCTGGCACGGCAGCGCAGCAGCGCCGGGGCTGTCGGTGCGGCCCGGCCGACCTCCGTGGCCCGGGAGGAGAATGCTCCGGGCTGAATTAGCCAGGCTAACCCTCGATCCCAAAGCCACCGCCTGAAATGCCGCCGCCCCCAGCTCGCGGGGCCTCATCACGCATGTCGGCGTGGCTGCCAGGCGGCCAGACAGCGTGCGGGCAGATAAAGGGAGCAAGCGACGGGCACAGACAGACGCACAGACACACAGCGGGCTGCCGCGGGGACCTCGCTTGCCATTTCCGTCACCTTGCGCTTGCCAAGCCCCGCGGGTGCCACGTCCTGGGGCACTGCCACTGTCTGGGCACTGCCACCATCCTGCAGCACCGTCCTGGGCACTTGCCACCGTCCTGTTAGTGCTGCCACTGTGTTCCTGGTCACTGCCACCGTCCTGGTTAGGGGCTGGCCCACCATCCTTGGGCACTGCCACCGTCCTGGGGCACTGCCACTGTCCTGGGGCACTTGCCACCATCCTGCGGCACTGTCCTGGGGGCACTGCCCACTGTCCTGGAGGCACTTGCCACTGTCTTGGGGCACTGACCACCATCCTGCGGCACGTGTCACTGTCCTGGGGCACTGCACGTCCTGTGGCCCCAAAAAAAAAAGCTTTTGGGCCGTCCTGTTAGTGCTGCCACCGTCCGTGGGGCACTGCTTACTGTCCTACTTGGCACGCCACCAGTGCCTGGGGCACTGCCCACCGTCCTGTTAGACTGCTGCCACCGTCCTCTGGCACTGCACCATCCTGCGCACTTCACTTGTCCTGGCGGCACTGCCAGTCCTGGGGACTGCCACCCGTCCTGTATTTAGTGCTGCCACTGTCCTGGGCACTGCCGCCATCTGCCGGCACTGTCACTTGTGTCCTCGCCTGTGGGCTCATCTGTCGACCGTCCTGCGGCGCTGCCACATCCGGAGGCACTGGCCACCGTCCTGTTAAGTGCTTGCACTGTCTGCGGGCACTGCCACTGTCTGAGGCACTGCCACCGTCCTGGGACTGCACCGGCCTCTGGCACTTGCGCACCATCCTACTGGCACTGGCCACCGTCCTAGTAGTGCTAGCCACCGGTCCTTGGCACTGCCACCATCTGCGCACTGTACCGTCCTGGCCACACTGTCACCCATCCTGGAGGCACTGCCACCGTGCCACGTTAGCACTTGCCATCCATCAAACTGCGGCACTTCACTAGGTCCTGGGCACTGCCACCTCCTGCTGGCACTGTGTCCACAGGAGCTGTTTCCTCTCAAGGCAGAGGTGCTGGGACGAGCACATCCCATCCCCTCTGGGCAGTGGCAGTGCCCGGGATTCCCAAAGTTGGGATGTGAGATGCAGCAGCCAGCACTCGAACCTGGCAGCCAGGCAGGGCCACCCCCGTCCCGCTGCCATCCCACTCCAGCCCCGTGCCAGGGAGCAGCAGGGATCCTGGGATAACTAAGGACCAGCAGGGATCCTGGGATCCCGGGATAACTAAGGAGCATCAGGGATCCCGGATCACCAAAGACCAGCAAGGATCCTGGGATAACCAAGGAGCAGCAGGGATCCTGGGAAGCCAAGGAGCAGCAGGGATCCCGGGAAGCCAAGGAGCAGCAGGGATCCCGGGAAGCCAAGGAGCAGCAGGGATCCCAGATCACCAAAGACCGGCAAGGATCCTGGATAACCAAGGATCAGCAGGGATCCTGGATAACCAAGGAGCAGCAGGGATCCTGGATAGCCAAGGATCAGCAGGGATCTTGGGAGCCAAGGAGCAGCAGGAATCCTGGGATAACCAAGGAGCAGCAGGGATCCTGGATAACCAAGGAGCAGCAGGGATCCCAGATAACCAAGGAGCAGCAGGGATCCCAGATAACCAAGGACCAGCAGGGATCCTGGATAGCCAAGGAGCAGCAGGGATCCCGGGAAGCCAAGGAGCAGCAGGGATCCCGGGATAACTAAGGACCAGCAGGGATCCTGGGATCCCGGGATAACCAAGGATCAGCAGGGAGCCCGGGAAGCCTCAGCTGCCCTGCTGTGCCCAGCCCGGACAGTGTCCCCGGGCCTTGGGGCAGCTCTGGGCACTGCCAGGCTCACAGGAGCTCCCTCTCCTCCCAGTGCTGCTCCCAGATCACACACACCAAGCACGGAGCCCTTCTGCCTCTGCCCACCCTAAGCTGGGCTTTTTTCTCAGCAGGTATTTTAGGACTTAGTTGAAATCAAATACAAGTTTTTTTAATCTAGTCTAAACCTACTAAAACATTCACTACTCTTACTGCCTAATACATTTATTCATGGCCTATATATATTCTCCACTATAACTAACCTCTTTTTTCATGTCTTCATTTTTAATAATATTGCTTATGTGAAAATTGCTGGATAAATTATTCAATTCTCTCTATAATCCAGTATATCTGCAGTAAAACTGCTAACCTGGCTCTGCCAATGCATTCATAATAATTTTGGTTATTTGTCTGTGTTCCTCCCCGCCCTCCCTTCCGTCCATCCCCCCTTGGGCTTTCCCCCACCTTGGAGAAGCATTTTATGTGGTGCAGAGATGGTGCCATGTCAACACACAGGTCAGCATGGATTTCACTGGGAATTTCAGGCATGCATTTAGCTGTGGGGCRAGCAGGATTATCAATTACTCCCACAATCACGAGTTCACAGTCTGACCTCAGGCCAACACAAAAACACTGGCTTTAGAGGACAGCAGGCAGGGTCTGAGGTCAGTCCCCAAGGTGGGGTGTGGTGCTGGGGATCACCCTGGGGAGCAGCAGCTCTGGTGGGAGCCCCGAGGCCCTGCACCCATGGCAGGATGCTGAGTGGAAGCATCTGGAAGTGCAACTGGAGATGCCCAAGGCCAGGCTGGACGGGGCTGGGAGCAACCTCGGCTTATGGAAGGGCTCCCTGCCCACGGCAGGGAGTGGAACTGGAGATGAGCTTTGAGCTCCTTTCCAACCCAACCCTCTCCATGCTCTATGATTCCCTGGTCCTGGGAAAGCAGGCTCATACCAAGCACTGACACAGGAGGGAGAAACATCTCTGTGGGGTGTGCAGGTCACCCTGCCAGCAGGGAAGGAGCCTCCCCATCTGCTGGGGATGGGGATGGGACCACGGAGGGAAGAGATGGTTTGAGCACYCAAATATTAAAATATTTGCAGTGCATTTGTGGTGTATGTGGCCCGTACTCACCACACAGAGTGAAAATTAAAAGAGACCAAGTGCTTCACCCCTCTCCCCAGGGCTGGGCCTGCCTCTGTYGTGCCCCAAAACCCACCTCACCTCTGCCTCAGCATCCCCCTTCATTCAGAGACATCGAGCTGCAGCAACAGAGCCATTGGAATAAAAAAGGGGCAAATAAAATGCTGAGAGTCAGTTTGATCTAACTCAACCTTTTCAAATGACTACACTAATTTTCGACATCTGAATTTAACTGTGTGTTTGCCCCCCTATAAACAGGACGAATAAACACTATATCATTTTTACACTTGAACTGTATTATGATTTTAATGCAGGCTCAGGTGAGATGAGGTCAGAGGATACAATTAAATGGATCTGGTACCATCTGGAGATTAGGGTCTCTTTAACCATGCTTGGGTGATTTATCCATCAGCAACTCATGTAGTGCTTCATAAAAAGTGGTATCTGTTTTAAAAAAATATATTAAAACACAGCATATTTTTAAAATTAGAGACTAAAATATTATGTACTTGCAGGCAGGCAGTTTATTTGCTAACCACTGGAACAGAAATTCCTGTGTGGGAGTAGAAGTCCCGGTGCGCATTCGCTGTGTTTGCTCCTGCAGGGCTGCTGTGTGCAGGGCACAGGGGGCACCCAGCAGAGCCCCAGCCCTCAGGGGGGCCCCAAGGGGTCCCACATCCCTGTGGGGACCAACCTGCCCTCCTGCCATCCCCWCTGCTGCTCCAGCAGGGAGCAAACMAAACTYGGAGCCTCCACCACCTTTTATCGCAAGGCTGCATGTAATAGTCCCTGGCATTCGCCACAATTTATTCTGTAATAAAACAAAATGGGTGCAAAATCAAATATTTAAAGTGTCAACTTCCAAAGCGAATGAGTGGCTAAAACTCGGTTTAATAATTGATCCATCAACGTGCGGATCAAAGGTAAGGCCAAAATTAAACAATTATTTTTCTGAAATTATATTTGATTAAAAATTTCCTGAAAGAAAAACAATTCAGCCATTCTTGTGGACAGTAATTTATACAGTTTAGTGATCCTGCTGTCAATAAYATACAAATAGCACTAATATATTACTATAATGCTTCATTTTCATTAAGACATCTGCCAAGTTCTCAAAAACCTTTTCCATTTGGGACTTGACTTATAATTGCATAATCCCTTGGGGGAGTTTCAATATTATTTTAATCAATTTTAACCACAATACACAATATGGATGATTACATTGCAATGTCATTTCCAAAGTTACTTTCCCCCATTACTCATTCGCACGGGGAGAGGACACTGGAAATGCTGGTGAAGGATATTCTGGTAGGAAACAAATGACAGGGACGCAGAATGAATTTCTGCCCCTTTCAGAAGAACGACAAGGCCAATAAATATGAATTTACATGAACTGAGGCTCTGCAGGGGGTGTTGCTGCTGCCCCTGGGTCTCCCAAACAACAGCAGCTGCTTTTTGCAGGTCCTCCCTCCTCCCTGGCCCCCTGCCCTTCCCACCCAGCCAGCAGCACAGCTCGTGCCTGAGGAGCTGGTGCTGATAAACCAGGCTCATTCCTGCTCCTCCTCTGCTCCGCAGCATCCCTGCAGCCCAGAGAGGCTGGGCTCTGTTCCCTGGGCTGCTCTGCCACGTTTCTGCTCTGCCACGTTTCTGCTCTGCCACATTTCTGCCAGTGCCACCCTTATCAGCAGTGACACGGGCTGGAGCCCCTTTGCTGGCTGCTGTCACCCCCTCCTGCCCCCAGCCCCGGGGTTTCCTGCGTTCYCCAGATCCTGAAGGTGCAGATGATCCACAGGAGTGGGTCTGGAGGGGACCAGAGGTACATGAGGGTCTGGAGAGAACTAGGGCCACACGAGAAGATCCACATAGGCTTGGAGGGGACCAGAGGTCCACAAGGATCTGGAGAGAACCAGGGATCCTCCACAAAGGTTTGGAGAGGAACAGGGGTGCCCAAGGGTCTGGAGAAGATGAGGGGTGCATGAGGGTCTGCGGAAAACAAGGGGTGCGCAAGGGTTTTGAGAAAAGAAGGAGTTCACAAGGGCCTGGAGAAGAAGGGGTGCATGAGGGTCTGGAGAAGACAAAGGGTCCATGAGGGTTCGGACAAGACAAGGGGTGCGCAAGGGTCTGGAGATGACAAGGGGTCCTTGAGGGTCTGGAGAAGACAAGGGGTGCATGAGGGTCTGGAGAAGAAGGAATGCCCAAGGGTCTGGAGAAGACAAAGGGGTGCACAAGAGCCTGGAGAAGACAAGGGGTCCATGAGGGTCTGGGGAAGACAAAGGGTCCATGAGGGTTTGGAGAAGACAAAGGGGTGCACAAGGGTCTGGAGAGGACAAGGGGTGCACGAGGGTCTGGAGAAGACAAGGGGTGCACAAGGGTCTGGGGATGAAGGAGTACCCAAGGGTCTGGGGAAGACAAGGGGTGCACAAGAGCCTGGAGAAGACAAGGGCTCCTTGAGGGTCTGGGGAAGAAAAGGGGTGCACAAGGGTCTGGAGAAGACAAGGGGTGCCCGAGGGTCTGGAGAAGACAAGGGATGCACAAGGGCCTGGAGAAGAAGGGGTGCACAAGGGTCTGGAGAAGACAAGGGGTCCATGAGGATCTGGGGAAGACAAGGGGTGCACAAGGGTTTGGAGAAGACAAGGGGTGCCCGAGGGTCTGGGGAAGACAAAGGGTCCATGAGGGTCTGGAGAAGACAAGGGGTGCATGAGGGCCTGGAGAAGAAGGAGTGCCCAAGGGTCTGAAGAAAACAAGGGGTCCATGAGGGTTTGGAGAAGACAAGGGGTGCATGAGAGTCTGGGGAAGACAAGGGGTGCACAAGGGTCTGGGGATGAAGGAGTACCCAAGGGCCTGGGGAAGACAAGGGGTGCACAAGGGTCTGAAGAAGACAAGGGGTGCACAAGGGCCTGGGGAAGACAAGGGGTGCACGAGGATGTCCACGAAGGTCTGGGTGGACTGTGGGCGCCCCAGGTGCGGGGAGGTTGGGGAAGGGATTCAGAGGCAGGCGGGGGGAGGC
>NDFG01000050.1:8891-24163 GCA_002167245.1 Sporophila hypoxantha | reverse complement strand
TGAGGTACAGCAAGGYTCCTGCAGCTCTTAGTGAGTCRTGGGCCGCGTGCCAGTGCCGTTCCAGGGCTGTTTTGTGAAATTACTTAGATTTATGTCCAGCTATTTAATATCARCCTGGAATAAAAAAAAGCCTTGGCTCTGCTGGGCTCGGTGTGACGGTGTCACTGCTGCTGCGTCCACCCAAAGATTCTAATTTTTTATCCTGTTCATTTTTTTCCCCTTTGCGCTGATTATTTTTTTTCTAATTTGGTGATCCCAGCGAGGTTTCCGGGATGCACTTGACAGAGCATAATACATCACCTGTCGAGAGACCCCGGCCTTAAAGAAGTGTGGGAATTRCTGGAATAATTGCAGAGTGCAGCCCTGTGCAGGGGCYGGGSTGGGCAGAGCTGTGCCCCCCGGGCTGGCAGAGCCCWTGTGGGACAGGGAGCCCCTGCCCAGGGCTCAGAGACAGCAGCACTGACTGCCTGCATGCCCAGTGACACCAGAGGGGGTCACGTAAATAAATATGCATGTCTCACCAGTGCAAAATAATAAAATTCCAATGTGTGCAAGCCTGCTTGTTGAACATATGTTTGCAGCACGGCTAAGCCATCTGGCTCAATGTCAAGCATTTACACCAACTGCAGTCTTACACTACCTGACAGCAGAAAAGCTTTATTCCCCTGGTGTTTGGGCACAAATGGAGAAATATTATTGAAATGATTATCTGCATCAAGACTCAGATTTGGTTTGACATTTAGCTGGCTCTGTTTAATCCAAAGGGTTGTCTGAATGAATAAAGAGAAGGGTTCCTCCAGAAGATGCTGCGAGCAGCCAGGGAAAGCCAAATGATTAATGAGACTGAGAGGCTGGGAGGACCCTGCCCACCTCCACCCAGACCTCGGTGCCAAGAACTGCATGGGAAATCAGCCTGAGCCTTCTGGAGCCTGTCAGGAGGTGCTCACGGCCCAGGGGGCTCTATTTTTGGAGCCCAGGRAAACAGCAGMAGTGAGCCCGTTGCTCCCAGGCGGGAAGGAAAGGTCTGGGCCTGAATTAAACACAGTCCCTGAGCAGCTGCAGGTCCCCTGCTCCCAGGGGGAWGCACTCAGACCCCAACCTGGGGCAGCCTGGGCTGGCAGCCCCCTCCTCCCACTCCCCCAGCCCAGCTCAGGGGGCTCTGCTGCCCCACCAGGGCACCTTCACCCCAAATTTACATCTAATCATTAGCCCCTGTTATGTCCATTCCACACATCCTGATGGCATGCGAAGAGATACCTTCTGACCAAAACTGCTTCACACCTTTCATATCTATAACACTCTCCCTGACCTGAAACTGGCTCACCTTCACACAAACACCACTCACTACCCAAAATCACCTGCTCTACCACAATTTTCTACATAAACATACTACTGACATAAAACACTGGCTATCAAACATCTATCAAATCTAAACACCTCTCCTGAACCCAAAACAAAAACACCTGTCACCTCACCCCTTTTATAGAACATCTCCTGAACTGAAAACACTGCTCCACGTCTTTCACTTCCTAAACACCCTCTCTGAACCCCAACCACCCATGCTCACCTTCAACATCTAACTCCCCCTGACCCAAAACTGCTCACACTTTCACCCTAAACACTTCTACTCTGATCTCAAAACACCAAACTTTACACCTCACAACACCTAAACACCTCCTTCGACCCCCTTTCCAAGGGTAAGGACATGGCAGCCCATGGCCAGCACCCCAGAGCTGGTCCTCTGTCCCAAGGGCCCTGCTGCTCAGGCTGCTGCTGGCAACCAGGCTCTCCTCGTGCCAGGACTGAGCTGCAGCGGCACCAGGCATCCGTCCTGCCAGCTGTACAGTCAAAACACAACCAAACTGCCAAAAAGGCTCCAGTGCTGCAGAAAATCAATTCAGCCTAAAGACAGCTGAAGAAAAATGGGCAAACAGAACCCACGCTGGGTAGCTCCATTAACAAAGAAGAGGATTGGGTGTATGTTCAGGACCCAGGACATCCCTCCTGTCTGTCCAGGAAAGCCAGACCTGCCAGGGGCTCACAAACGACCCTGGCACAGAGCCCAAAATGCCCCTGTGGGTTTGAATTATGACCCCGTGGAGGCAAGTTTACCAACCATGTATAAAGATCTGCAAGGCACAAAGTTTGGGTAGAATGATAGTGAAGTTATCATGGGGTGGAAAATAGATTTTTTGGGGTTTTTGGGGTCACTGGGGTTCAGGGGGCAAGATGGGAAGGAATCTGGGCGTGTCCTAGCCTTTCTCCTTCTTCTTTCTGGCCTCCATCTCCTGCTGTGGCTGGTGGCACTTTGGGATTGTTCAGAGTAGAAGCTCAACTGTCTAACACAGGTGATAAGGTGTTGGGCAGTAATTGTAAATATTGCACACGTAGTTTTTAGTATAAAAAGATAACACCACCCTGGGCAGGCAGAGTGGCCTCTGTCTGTCCTGCTGAGCAGAGTGGGCTGGACAGGAAAAGAATTTTATAGTAAGGAACAATGAAAACAGCCTTGAGAGCGAGAACTGAAGAGTCTGAACCCTTTCTTGGGCGGCGGGCTGGGAAGAAGAATTTCTGACACATTCAGGTCACTGTGAGCAGCAAAGATCCGACAGATAGAGAGGAGGCAGTTGTGGAGGCTGGGCAGCACCACGCCTGCTCCTTTCAGCCACGTCAGGCTGTCCGCAATGGAACAGGGGTCTGGGGCATTCCCCTTTTTGTCATTGCTGTCCTGGTTCTCTGACCTGCCCTGTGACACTACGCGGTTCCTGGGCGCACCAGGGCGTGCATCCTCAGCTGAGGGGTCAGTGCACGCCCATGCCTGCACTGTCAGCAGGGTTTGCAGGGCTGGGGAGCTGGCGCAGTGTGTGAGGCAATATCAGATTGTGTGGCTCGAGTTAGGGGTTAACAGAGCTTTTTGTTTCCATTAAAAGCAGCTTGGTTCCCACTCGAGGCTGTCTCAGTGGCTGCAAAGTTTCTCCCTGGCTTGTTGCTGATTTAGCTTGACTACAGTCAGCATCAGCTTGAAAACGTGTCTTGCAAAACAGCCCAGGCTTCTCCCATTTGCAAATTATGGCTAAAACTCCCCCCATGGAAAGCAGGAAAGTTGATGGTGATGACACACTTCTGGTCTGAATGCAAACTGCAGGGAGGGACAGAGTGGGCACCTGCTTGTACTTTGGGTTTGCCAGGGAAAAACCAGGCTTCAGATGAACAATTTTTAACATGTAAATCGGTTTTCCCGTTTGGATGTAATGACTTGGTTTTAATGGGAAGCATTAACAGCGTGAGTCCAATAGTGTGGTCACTGCTGTGTCCAGCAGGATCAGCTTTTCCTGAATTACCTGCTCTCATCTGGGGGGAACCAAGGGACACCGGTGGTGCTGTGGGACGTGCTCTGCTGCTCCTCCTGCCCACCCCCGACCCTCCTGCCCCTCAGGGGCTCGCACCAGCACTGGGGCTGGCCCCTGGGCTCCCCCCAGGCCGGGAAGCAAACCCAGGAATCCTGGCTGGCACTGCTGCCCCTCCTGAGCAGAGCCCGCTCCAGAGGGGGAACACCGACTGTAGGAGCAGGGCAGGTCTCCCTGCACAGTCGGGATGGACGGAGAGCAGAGATTCTCTGAACTGGGTCGAGGACTTTGAGTTTATTGCGAGGGCGTTGAGCGCAGGGCCCTGCTGGAAGTTGCCAGCCACAGCTCAGCAGCAGGGCCGAGAGAAGGAGAGATAGAGCAAAGAAGAGAGAAGCAAAAGGGACTGAAGTTACCTCGTTACAATGCATTAAATCATCTTCTGTGTTTTAAATATTAATGATTCTCAGCTAAACCAATCTAATACAGGATACAAGTTCTTGATAGCATTTACATACCAGCTATAAGATTCAACTTACATTACGCATACTGGTGTTAAACACTTTAAACCTAAAAACTACTCTTGACCCCTTCTGCCAAGATAGAGGGTCTGCTGTGACCCTTGGACTTGCTTGCTGGCAGAGGGTATTGTTTCATCAAAAAATGAGGATTCAATCGCTTCTCGGCCACAATGACCATTGTTTTCCCGTTGTTTCCAGCTACTAAAGAATCTCAAAAGGTTTGCTTTTAATTTCAATCTTGCCTTATAGTTTCTATATTCTCAAAATCCTTTCGTCAGGCAAACTCATATTTAAGGGCTTCCCGCTGTTCCATCCTCACCACACCACACCCGCCCGTGGCAAGCTTTGGGGCTGCTCTGGCAGGCAGATTTATGCAGTCGCCAATTGAATCACTGCCGTTCCTGAGCCCGGCAAGTGAGTCAGAGGGGCTGTGGAAAGCTCACTGTGGGAGCTGGAGGTGTGTGACACTCACAGATCTCCAGGTGGGTTGAGACCCTCGGCTTCCAGCCACGCCAGGCCTGCTCCCAGCCCTGGGGTAGGAGGGCAGACAACAGTGTGGGAGCTCTGCTCTGCTGGCAGCAACAGCAGTGGTGGCACATAAACTCATTCTAATGCTCACAGTCTGCGTGGAAACCCAAATCCAGCTCAGCTCTGCGAAGCCTCACAGAACCCTTCGCAGCATCGTCCATAAAACCAGTGATTGCCAAGGGTGACAGGAAGGAGGAACAATGAACCCAGTGTGTGAGAGCTGTGGAAGAGCCAGCAGTGGCCCAAGTGAGGGGCTCCCTGCTGGGATGGGGGGTGTTCAGGGCTCTGATAGCTTCACAGCAGAGCACTCCGAAGGTTTCCGAATTCCCGCCTTGGCTCCAGCTCACTCCTCCTCTCACCCACGGGCACAGCTGAACGGGATAAATGGTTTGAAGATTTTTATCGGAGCTCCTTCTCCCTAACACTCTCGTGCTGGAGAAGCCTCCAGTGTCCCTTTTATCTCCATCAGAGGCCTGCTCTGTCTTGCTGAGTGACAGGGAGGGAGGCGCTCCAGCAAAATTAACTGGAAATTCTTCTCCAAGAGCTAATTAACTTAAAAGAACTGTACTGATTGCGGAAAAGGTTGTTTAACAAGAAGCTTAAGAAGTTGAAAAACAAAATTATCTGCGTTTGAGGAAGGCCTTCCCTTTTAATCTGCAGCCCGTACCCACACTGAGCGGCAGCAGGCTGGGCCAGATAATCGGGCCCAGGGAGGCTGGGGGGCCAGCTCTGCCAGCTCTGCTCAGGAGCAGGGAGGGCTTTAATGCTCTTCCCTGGATCTCTCCTCCCACCTAACAGCTTGCTATTCATGGAAAAAAGAGGTGCAGTCCTTTTGAAATATTTTCCCATCCTATAAAATTCCTTCCAAACCGTAAAATGGAATTTTAACCCGACTCCTTTGGATTTGGGAATGCGCTCACATAACTCAAGCATTTTCGATGTTGCTGCAATTTCTTCTCTCATCCATTTCCCTGCGCTGTTCGCCCGCTCTCACTCCTCCATCCATCCATCCTGCTTTGCCCTTTTTTTTTTTCCGTTTTTTTTGGGGTGGGGGGGGGGGGGGGGGAAAACACCCCCCCCCCCCCTTTTTTTTGGGGGAGGGGGGGGGCCCCCCCCCCCCCCAAAAAAAAAAGGTGTTAATTGTATGGAGGGCCCTGGGAGGGTTGGGCCGGGGCGGGGGGGGGGGTGGCCGCCTGTGGGGAAGGGGGCGGCGGGGAAAAAAAAAAAAAAACCTTTGCCCCGCCGCCCCCGCCCCCACCCCCCCCCCCCAAAAAAAAAAAAAAAAAAACCCCCAATGGGCCCCCCCCCCCCTCCCCCCCCCCCCCAGCATCAAGGCTGGCACCGGGCCACTGTGCCATTGCCTGGGGAGGGACAGCCCGGTGCCACTGCCTGGGGACAGGGACAGCCCAGCCTGCCACAGCCCGGTGCCACTGCCTGGGGACGAGGGACAGCTCAGCCTGCCACAACCTGGTGCCACTGCCAGCTCGGTCCAGGATGCACTGCCTGGGGACAGGGACAGCCCAGTGCCACTGCCTGGGCAGGGACAGCCCGGGGGCTGGCCCGCCACACGTGCCACTGCCTGGGACAGGGACAGCTCAGCAGCCTAGCACAGCCCTGCCACTGCCTGGGGACAGGTACAGCTCAGCTCTCAGGCTGGGACAACAGCCCGGTGTCACTGCTCAGCTCTCAGGCTGGCACACCCGGTGTCACTGCCTGGGGACAGGGACAGCCCACTGCTCTCTCAGGGCTGGCACAGCCCGGTGTCCACTGCGCTGGGGACAGGGACAGCCCTGGGGCGTGCAGGGACCCTGTCCTGGCTCTGTCCCCCGTGTCCCCGTGCCAGGCCACAGCCTCTGGCTGCTGAGCTCTTCTCTGATGGAGGGGATATCCCTCATGCAGAGGCCACAATGAGTTTATGTTTCAGCAGGCTGGCACTCCTGGGCAGCTGGTTTGCTGTGAAATCTGGCAGTCGGTGATGTGCCAGTGCTTGCCTGGCCCTGCCCTGCCTTGGCTTCCCTCTGATCTCCCCTGGATGCCTGGCTGTGATGGGAGCACCCTGTGCCTGTGTGGTCACAGCCTGTTGTCCCTCTGTGCCCACAGGCTCCCCACTGCCTCCAGTGTGATGCAGGAGGTGGATTTGAGTTATTTTACAGAAATAAATGAGTTATGGATCTATTCAGGAATACCGCCACTCCTAGTTTGCATCTGGGCACAGCTGGGCAAGAGCTCCTCTTGGACCAGCTCCAGGGAGCTCCCAAGGTGACAGAGACAGCCAGGGACTCCTTTAACCACCTGGACCATGTACTCACCAGGAACTGTTCACAACCAATGCAAGGGAAACCACTGCTTTCAGCTGCCATTAGGTAACCCCTGCCAAAAAATTAACCTGTAAAACCTGTCTGACGTCCACAGCAATTACATCAAAATGCTGCTGGCATACTGATCCCTCGCCAGGCTGTGCAACAAATCAATTAGGCTACAATTCTGTTCATTAGAATTCATTTAAATCTCAATTAAAAAGTTTAATATAAAAGTAAGAGTGAGAAGGAAATCATGTCTAACATTCTTATTAAAGCCAAATCACTGAATGAGTTCTAAATCCGAGCCCGCGCTCGGCATGGAGGTGTGGGCAGGGGAGGCTGTGGGTGTCCCGGAGGAGGCTGTGCTCTGGTGCTCCCAGAGAGGCACATTTCCTGGAGCGTGACGCTGCTCAGAGCCCCGTGCCTGGCACTGCATCCCATTCTATTTCAGACACGCTCTATCTGCTCTCGGGATGAATTTTGTCTCTGTCAGACCGGCGCCGGCACAGCCCCGTGAGCTCAAAGGGCTCCTGCTGCCCTGGCTGCTGTCAGCCCACCCCAGCTTGGGCCTGCTCCTCCTTTCCTGCCGGTCACAGGAGGCTCCTCTGGAGAAAGGGTCTCTTTGGGAAGGATTTGTAAATTTTCTTTTCTTTATTTCCTCCCTTTCTCTTCATTTTATCCATTTCTCAAACCAGCGTGGGCTTAAGTCCTGCTTGCACAAGAATGAGTGCTGCTTTCCACACAAAGCAAGAGAAGTCTTTCAGGTTGTGCAGGTGAGCAGGCCACCAAACCTCATGAAATGTGAGCTTCCCCCTCACCCACACCTCCTTTGTGGTGCCAAAGTGCAGAGCTGTGACCGTGCTCACAGGGGTTCCAGGGTGAGGGGAGAGATGAGGATCTGGACTCCATGTTTTCAGAAGGCTGATCATTATTTTATTATATTAAATAATGATCATTATTTTTATTATAAATAATAAATTTCATTTCATAATGAAAATAATGAATAATATTTCAATTTCATAATTTCATAAATTTCATTATTTTATTATATAATGATATGAATTATTTTATTAATAAATAGATCAGAAGGCTGAAATGATTATTTTGATGATATATATTACATTAAAACTAGACTAAAAGAATAGAAGAAAGGTTTCATCAGAAGGCTAGCTAAGCTAAAGAATAGAATAGGAAAGAATGATAACAAAGGTTTGTGGCTCAGCTCTCTGTCCAGCCAGCTGACTGGATTGGCATAATTAGAAACAACCACATGAGACCAATCACAGATGCACCTGTTGCATCCAACAGCAGCAGATAACCATTGCGTTACATTTTTGTTCCTGGAGCCTCTCAGCTTCTCAGGAGGAAAAATCCCAGGAAAGGGTTTTTCATAAAAATGTTCTGGTGACAGAGCACACCTAACCATTGATTTATACATGCCATCAGGAATTGTGGAATGGACATAAAGGGGCTAATGATAGATGTAAATTTGGGTGAAGGTGGCCCTGGTGGGGCAAGCAGAGCCCCCTGAGCCTGGCTGGGGAGTGGGAGGAGGGGGCTGCCAGCCCAGGCTGCCCAAGGTTGGGGTTCTGAGTGCTTCCCCCTGGGAGCAGGGGATGCAGCTGCTCAGGGCACTGTGTTTAATTCAGGCCCAGACCTTTCCTTCCCGCTGGGAAGCAACTGGGCTCACTGCTGCTGTTTCCTGGGCTCCAAAAATAGAGCCCCCTGGGCCGTGAGCACCTCCTGACAAGGCATCCAGAAGGCTCAGTGTTTCTGATTTCCCGATGCAGTTCTGGCACGAGGTCTGGGTGGAGGTGGAGGGTCCTCCCCAGCCTCTCAGTCTCATTTAATCATTTGGCTTTCCCTGCTGCTGCGCAGCATTTCTGGAGGAACCCTTCTCGTTTTATTCATTCAGACACCCTTTGGTTTAACAGAAGCCAGCTAACTGTCAAACAAATCTGAGTCTTGATGAGATAATCATTCAATAATATTTCTCCATTTGTGCCAAACCACCAGGGGAATAAAGCTTTTCGCTGTCAGGTAGTGTTAAGACTGGCAGTTGGTGTAAATGACTTGACATTGAGCCAGATGGCTTAGCCGTGCTGCAAACATATTGTTTCAACAAGCAGGCTTGCACAGCATTTGGAATTTTATTATTTGACTGGTGAGACAGCATATTTATTTACGTGACCCTCTTGTGGTCACTGGGCAAGTGCAAGGCAGTCAGTGCTGCTGGTTTCTGAGCGCCTTGGGCAAGGGGCTCCGTCCCACAAGGGCTCTGCCAGCCCGGGGGGCACAGCTCTGCCCACCCCGGCCCTGCTAACAGGGCTGCACTCTGCAATTAATTCCAGTAATTCCCACACTTCTTAAGGCGGGGTCCTCTCGACAGGGTTGATGTTTATGGCTTCTGTCAGTGCATCCCGGAAACCCTCGCTGGGATCACCAAAATGTAGAAAACAAAAATTTTAAACAGCGCAAAGGGGAAAAAAATGAACAGGATAAAAAATTAGAATCTTGGGTGGACTCGCAGCAAGCATGTGCAACACCTCACACCGAGCCCAGCAAGAGCCAAGGCTTTTTTTTTTATTCCAGGTTGATCATTAAATAGCTGGACATAAATCTAAAGTAATTCACAAAACAAGCCCCTGGAACGGCACTGGCTACGCGGCCCACGCCCTCACTAAGCAGCTGCAGGAGCCTTGCTGTACTCAAACATGAGCTCTGGGCTGGGGCTCAACACTTGAGGTTTGGATCCCATCTGGGCTGGCCAGCAGCAGGTTCCTGCACCCGGCTGCCTGTGGCACAGGGCCAGGGTGTGGGGAAAAGGCGCCAGTGCCAGCCCAGCAAAGCCTCAGAGCACAGCCTGCGCAGCACTCAGGGCTGTGTCTGGCTCGCCTTGAGCTTCCTGTTCTGCTCACCCCAATCCCCACAGAGCAGCTTCACAGAGCACAGACGACAGACTGGTTTGGGCTGGAGAGATCCCCACATCCCCACCCAGTGGCCACCGCCATGGCAGGGACACTCTCAGGGCCTTTCTGGGTCACAGTGACCCCAGATGTGTCAGAAATTCTCCTTTCCAGCCCGGTGGAGGGACAAGGATGGAGGGCACACAAAGGGAGCAGTGGGACATGGTCCGGCTGTAGCTGCTCACAGTGACCCAATGGTGTCAGAAATTCTCCTTTCCCAGCCCGGCGGCTCCAAGAAGGAGTCAGAGCTCTTCAGTGCTCGTCTCAAGGCTTGTGCATTGTCCTTATCTATAAAATTCATTCCTCTGTCCAGCCAGCTCTGCTCAGCAGACAGACAGAGGCACTCTGCCCTGCCCCAGGTGGTGTTATCTTTTTTTTTCACTAAAACATACATGTGCAATATTTACAAATTATGCCCAACCCTATCACCTGTGTTAGACAGCGACTTCTTACTCTGAACCAATCACAAAAGTGCCACAGAAACAGCAGCGAGATGGAGGGCCAAGAAGAAGAAGGAGAAAGGCTGGACATGCCCAGATTCCTCCATCCTTGCCGCCCTGAACCCGCCATTCTAAAAACCCAAAATCTACTTTCCAACCCCGTGATACTCACTATCATTCTACTTATGGCTTGCAGATCCTCATAACAAGGTTGGTAATTTGCTCCACGGGTCAAATCCAACCGCACAGGGGATTTTGGGCTCGTGCCAGGTCCCTGAGCCCCTGGCAGGGTCCCTGGCATGCCAGGACAGCCCCAAGGAGGGATGCTCTGGGTTCCCACAGGACACCTCCCACTTCCCAGGTGCTGCCAGCCTGGTTCCGCCTGGCCTTGGGCACTGCCCGGGATCCGGGGCAGCCCCAGCTGTGCCCAGGGCTGCCCACCCTGCCAGGAGCAAGCTCCCCATTCCCAGATGTCCCCAAATCCAGCCTGCCCTCGCAACTGGAAGGCCATTTCCCTGTGTCAACTTGTGCAACAGACAATTTCTTTATGAATAAATCCTGTCTTAGGAATTTTTTCCTGCTGGGAGCTGAGAAGTTCAGGCTCAAGATGTAAACATATGTTATCTGCTGCTCGTGGAATGCAACAGGTCAGTTCCTGGAATTGGCGCCATGATTGAGTGTTTGGACGGTGATGGCCAATCCGAGGGCTGAGAACTCTCTCGGACAGAGCCGGAGAGAGCAGGGTTTGTTAATCATTCTTTCTATTCTATCTTAGCGATAGTAGCCGAGGTTTTCTGGAAACTCTCCTTTTCTTTTCCTTTTTAAGTATAGTAATAATAAGATGTATATATCATAACATATAATCAGCCTTCTGATCATGGAGCCCATCTATATGTCTCTTCCTTCACCCCGAAACCTTGTGACAAACCGTCAACATCCTGCAGAGCCATCTGGCCTCCTGCACAGCACGAATCGCTCAGCTCTGGGAGACAGACAGCAAAAATGCAAAACTGTCCATCCCTGCCGCTGCGCTTCAAGTGACAATCAGGGAAGCACTGTCCTGTGGTGGCGCTGGGAAGCAGAGCTGAGGGCAAGGCACAGCCCACTTGCCTCTTTCTCAGAGCCTCGCTCCTGCTCCCACAGCCCCCTCTCGCTGCTTGTCTGGGTGGCTGTGCCATTTCCCAACCTTCAGGGGCAAGGCCCCTCCATTATTTTTGTCACGTAAGTGCCACACACGTCTGGGATGCTCTTTAAAACAGTCATAATAACAATAATAACTAACAATGATAATAATAACAACGGAGCCTGCTCCTACAAGCCGCTCCCTGGCCTTTGCGCTGCAGCAAATTGCTTCAGCAGCTCTGCTTCCTGCTTGTGGCAGCCTGGAGGGCACACTGCTGGGGACAGGGTGGGACAGGCTCCTGCTGGGTCACCTGGGGCTGGCAGGGCTCCTGCTGGGTCACCTGGGCTCACAGGCTCCTTGTGTCCCATGCTGTCACCTGGGCTCACACACCTCCTGTGGTCCTGCTGGGCTGGCAGGGCTCCTCCTGTGTGTCCCCAACTGCTGTCCACCTGGGGCTGGCAGGCTCTGTGTGTCCTGCTGCTGTCACCTGTTTTTGCTCCCACACCCTCCTGTGTGTCCCATGCTGGTCACCTGGGGCTCCCAGGGCTCATGGTGTGTCCTGCTGGGGCGGCGGGCTGCCTGTGGTGTCCTGCTGCTCTCACTGGGGCTGGCAAGGCTCCTGTGTGTCCGCTGCTTGTCACCTGGGCTCAAAAACACCCTCTGTGTGTCCTGCTGGGGCTGCAGGGCTCCTCCTGTTGCCCATGCTGTCACCTGGGGCTCCTGTGTGTCCCTTGCTGCTGTCACCAAAGGGACTTACGGGGCTCCTTCTGTGGTGTCCTGCTGCTCTCACCTGGGGCTGGCAGGGCTCCTCCCTGTGTGCCCATGCTGCACCTGGGGCTCCCCCCTCGTGTGGTTGCTCTGCCTGGGGCTAAGCACCCTTCCTGTGTTGTCCATGCTGCTTCACCTGGGCTGCAGGTGCTCAGAGCTGTCCCAGCCCAGGGTGCGGTGATGGCACCGAGGACCCAGCCCAGAGCAGGGACACTGCCTGCCCTCAGCTGCGCCTTGCCCTGCTGCCACTGCTCCCCAGCCCTGGTTTTGGGAGGAGTGGGATGGGTGAGGTGTGCCCAAGGCCTTGGCAGAGCCCCTGCCTGCCATGGCAGCTACTGGCTGTGCCACACGGGCCACTGCCCAATGCCAACAGTGCCAGCCAAATTGCACCAGCAGGATGGGGATTCCTTGTGTGTGAAGCAGGATCACCCTTACGGTGAGGTAACATGCTTTTCTTGCCTCGTGCTGGCTTGTTGAGGACAAAGGGCACACAGGGGTGGTTGCAGCAGCATGGAGCTCTGCCTGCATGTGAGCTGCCTGTCTGCGTGGGCTGTGCCCAAGCACTCTCACATGCCCAAGCTAGACGCCCTCGCTGAACATCAGCTTGATTTATAGCTGCTGGAATAAAATCTTCTTCCTTAGCAGTGCCCAGCTGGGATTGTGTGCTGGGGCAAAGAGGTGTCCAGCTGGGGGGATGCCCCAGCACCTTCACGAAATCTTCCAGGGCCTCTGCACACAGCCCGTTGCCTTTGGAGGTTGGCAAGAAGGATCCACCAGTGTTTCAGCAGATCTGGGTTTGGGGCTGCCCTTTGTGGGCAGAGAGCTCGGTACAAGCCATGTGAGCTGCAGTGGTGCTGCACACTCCCTGCGGGAGCTGCCAGACCCAGGGCACCTTCTGGCTTGTGCTGCACTTGCCAAGGACCCTGCCAGGGCTCAGGGACCCTTGGCACCGACCCAAAATGCCCCTGTGGGTTTGATTCATGACCTGCATGGAAGCAGATTTACCCAACCTTGTATGAGGATCTGCATAAGCCACAAACAGTGTAGAATAATGTTGAAGTTATCACAGGTGAAAAGTTGGAATTTTGGTGTTTTTGAGTGGGGGTTCCAGGGGGCAAGATGGAGGAATTCTGGGTGCCAACGTGTTCTGCCTTCTCTCCTCTTCTTCCTGGCCCTCCATCTCCTGCTGTGTGGTGGCCACTTTCGGGGATTGGTTCAGAGCATAAGCGGCTCACTGTTAACACAGGTGATAAGGTGTTGGGCAGTAATTGTAAATATTGCAGCACGTTTTTAGTATAAAAAGATAACACAACGCCTGGGCAGGCAGCAGTGCCTCTGTCTGTCTGCCTGAGCAGACCTGGGCTGCGCAGGAGAAAGATTTTATAGATAAGGAAAATGACAGCCTTGAGACTGGAGAACTGAAGAGCTCTGACTCCTTCTTGGAGCGCGGGCTTGGGAAAGGAGAATTTCTGACACATCTGGGGTCACTGTGAGAGGCAGAGATCCTGACGGTTTGCAGCAGTGCTGGCAGCAGCCGTGGGCCAGCCCAGCCCGGCCGCCTGCCCGAGCTCTGGGGAATGGTGGCCGAGGCTCTGAGGCTGCCTGGGAGCAGCCACAGCAAAAGCAGGAGCAAACGCTGGCAAGGAAAGAGCTACTCATGAATTTTTCCTGTTGATTTTTGCTGCGGTCTGAATTACCCTCGCGACTGAACAAACCCACGCCACCCTCATATGGCACAAGCGGGAAGCCCAAGGAGGGAATATTTTGGAATAAGAGGCCTGGAGCAGGCCCCTGCTGGCCAGCTGCAAGGGATGCTGCTGAGCAGAGTGCTGGCTGCCCTCCTCTGGGACCTTCAAGGGGAAAGGGGTCCTGGTCCCATCCAAACCCAACTGCTTGTGTCCCAGGAAAGTGGGTGTGCATGAATCCCCCACAATTCATCCTTGATTTCCCTGAATTCCATCCTTTTAGTGAAAAGCTGCATTTAAAACACCGGGCGTTTGCAGAGCACCTTGAACATTGTGCAAGCGGCTCTGCCAGGGAAATTTGAAGTGCAATTCCAGATGCAGGTCTTGCGAAGTCTCCTCAGAAACCTTGGGATGCAGCAGGGCTGGGAATGGGGCGTGCCTTTATTGCCAAGGGCTGTGTGGAGAGCAAGGGACCCCAAGGTGCTGGGAGCACAGGGAAAGGGTGCTGGGAGCACAAGGGAAAAGAGTGCGGAGCACCAGGGAAAGGGTGCTGGGAGCACGGGAAAGGGTGCTTGGGAGCACAGGGAAAAAGGGCTGGGAGCACAGGGAAAGGGTGCTGGGAGCACAGGGAAAGGGTGCTGGGAGCACAGCGGAGAAGGCTGCTGGGAGCACAGGGAAAGGATGCTGGGAGCCACAGGGAAGGGAGCTGGGAGACAGGGAAAAAGGGAGCTGGAGCACAGGGAAAGGGTGCCTGGAGCACAAGGGAACTGCAGCACAGGGAAGGGGTGCTGGGACACAGGAAAGGGGAGCTGGAGCCACAGGGAAAGGGTGCTGGGAGCACAGGGCAAGGGGAGCTGGGAGCACAGGCGAAAGGGGACTGGGCAGCACAAGGGAGGGTGCTGGGAGCACAGGGAAAGGGAGCTGGGAGCACAGGGAAAGGAGCTGGAGCACAGGGAGAGGGTGGCTGGGAGCACAGGGAACAGGGACTGGGAAGCACAGGGAAAGGGTGCTGGGAAGCACAGGGCACGTGCAGCACAGGGAAAGGTGCTGGAGCACATAAAAGGGAGCTGGGAGCGCGGGAAGTGCAGCTACAGGAAAAAGGAGCTGGGAGCACAGGGAAGTGCAGCACAGGGAAAGGGTGCTGGGAGCACAGGGAAAGGGTGCTGGGAGAGCAGGGAAAGGGTGTCGGGAGCAACAGGAAGTGCAGCACAGGGAGTTCAGGGGTTCCAGCCCCCAGGAGCCCTCCTGTGCTGCAGCCATGGTCACCTCTCAATGCTATCTTCCTTTTGCTGGAGCACGAGGGCCCCTGGGGACTGCTTTTGGGGAACGAGGGAAGCAGGACCCTCCCAACGACACCTGCTAGAAAATACAGAGTAATCAACCTTGCCAGTGCTTCTCCTTCAAACAAAAATGAGCTGGAGCTGGAGTTTCTGAACTTAGGATATAGAATCTCTATCCTCTCAAGCCATTCGTGTGGCTAGTTTTTTTCATAAACTTGGCTGCTTCTCGTTTGCCCTCTAATAATTCTCCGAAGGCCTCTTTCCCTGTATAACTCTGTGGCAAACACAAAGTTGAAGGAAACGGGTATTTTAGAACT
>NDFG01000049.1:861619-871765 GCA_002167245.1 Sporophila hypoxantha | reverse complement strand
TGGTGCTTTTGTCCCATTCCAAGCTGCAAACACCCACAGCATGGCCCTGGAATGAGCCTGGAATTGCCCTGGAATAACTCTGGAATTCTCCTGGACTGACCCTGGAATGACTCTGGTATTGCCCTGGAATTGCTCTGGAATTGTTCTGGAATTACCCTGGAATTAATGACCCTGGAATGTTCTTGAATGACCTTGGAACTGCCCTCGAATGACCCTGGAATTAATGACCCAGGAATGGCCCTGGAATTCTCCTGGAATGACCCCAGAATGGCCCTGGAACTGCACTGGAATTCTCCTGGAATGACCCTGGAATGACCCAGGAATAACCCTCGAATGACCCTGGAATTAATTTCCCTGGAATTACCCAGGAATGACCCCAGAATGGCCCTGGAATGGCCCTGGAATTGCCCTCAAATGACCCTGGAATTAATTGCCCTGGAATTGCCCTGGAATAACCGTGAAATGCCTTGGAATGACCCTGGAATTGCTCTGGAAGTGCCCTGGAATGACCCTGGAAGGGCCCTGGAATGAGCCTGGAATTCTCCTGGAATGAAAGCCCCTGGAACTGCCCTGGAATAACCCTAGAATTGCTCTGGAATGACCCTGGAACGACCCAGGAACTGCCCTGGAATTCTCCTGGAATGACCCTGGAACCCAGGAACTGCCCTGGAATTACTCAGGAATGATCCTGGAATGACCCAGGAATAACCCTTGAATGACCCTGGAATTAATTGCCCTGGAATTGCCCTGGAATGACCCTAGAACTGCCCTGGAACTGTCCTGGAATAACCCTCGAATAACCCTGGAATTAATGACCCTGGAATTGCCCTGAAATGACCCTGGAATGACCCAGGAACTGCCCTGGAATGAGCCTGGAATGATCCCGGAATTGCCCCGGAACTACCCTGGAACTGTCCTGGAATAACCCTCGAATGACCCTGGAATTAATTGCCCTGGAATGACCCAGGAATGGCCCTGGAACAACCTTGGGATGACCCCAGAATTGCCCAGGAATTGCCCTGGAATAATTCTAGAATTGCTCTGGAATGACCCTGGAACGACCCAGAAATTGCCCTGGAATTCTCCTGGAATGACCCCAGAATGGCCCTGGAATGACCCTGGAATTAATGATGCTGGAACTGCCCTGGAATGACCCTGGAATGACCCCAGAATGGCCCTGGAACTACCCAGGAATTGCCCTGGAATTGCCCTCGAATGACCAGGAATTGCCCTGGAATTCTCCTGGAATGACCCTGGAATGACCCAGGAATAACCCTTGAATGACCCTGGAATAAATTTCCCTGGAATTGCCCTGGAATAACCCTGAAATGCCTTGGAATGACCCTGGAATTGCTCTGGAAGTGCCCTGGAATGACCCTGGAAGGGCCCTGGAATGAGCCTGGAATTGCTCTGGAATTCTCCTGGAATGAAAGCCCCTGGAATCGCCCTAGAATGACCCTGAAATGACCCTGGAATGACCATGGAACTGCCCTTGAATGAGCCTGGAATGACCCAGGAATTGCCCTGGAATAACCCTAGAATTGCTCTGGAATGACCCTGGAACGACCCAGGAACTGCCCTGGAATTCTCCTGGAATGACCAAGGAATAACCCTTGAATGACCCAGGAATTGCCCTGGAATTACCCAGGAATGACCCTGGAATTGCCCTGGAATGACCTTGGAACTGCCCTCGAATAACCCTGGAATTAATGACCCTGGAATTGCCCTGGAATGACCCTGGAATGACCCAGGAACTGCCCTGGAATTACTCAGGAATGACCCTGGAACTACCCTGGAATGAGCATGGAATGACCCAGGAACTGCCCTGGAACTACCCTGGAATTGTCCTGGAATAACCCTGGAATGACCCTGGAATTAATGACCCTGGAATGACCCAGGAATGGCCCTGGAATTGCCCTGAAATGCCTTGGAATGACGCTGAAATTGCTCTGGAAGTGCCCTGGAATGACCCTGGCACTGCCCTGGAACTACCCTGGAATAACCCTCGAATAACCCTGGAATTAATGACCCTGGAATTGCCCTGAAATGACCCTGGAATGACCCAGGAATGGCCCTGGAATTACTCAGGAATGACCCAGGAACTGCCCTGGAATGACCCCGGAATTGCCCTGGAACTACCCTGGAACTGTCCTGGAATAACCCTCGAATAACCCTGGAATTAATGACCCTGGAATGACCCAGGGAATACCAGGAATGGCCCTGGAATAACCTGGAATGACCTGAAAGGGCCTGGAATGAGCCTGGAATTGGCCCTGGAATTTCTCCTGGAATGAAAGGCCCCTGGAATCGCCCTAGAATGACCGTGGAATTGCCCAGATGGCCCCTGGAATGACCCAGGAACCTGCCCTGGAACTGCCCTGGAATTGCCTGGAAGCTACGCCTGAATACCCTGGAATAACTGGAATTAATGACCCTGGAATTGCCTGAAATGACCTGGAATGAACCAGGAACTGCTTGGAATTACTCAGGAATGACCTGGAACTGCCCTGAATAGCATAATGGAATGACCCGGAATGGCCCTGAGAACTACCCTGGAATTGTCTGGAACAACCCTTGAATGACCTGGAATTAATGACGCCTGGAATGACCCAGGAATGGCCTGGAATTGCCCTGAAAATGCTTGGAATGACCCTGGAATTGCTCTGGGAAGTGCCTGAATGACCCTGGAAGGGCTTGGAATGACCCTGGAATTAATTTACGCTGGAACTGGCTTGGAACTGCCTCTGTGAATGCCTTGAATTGCCTTGAAAATACCCTGCGAATATACCCTCGAATAACGCCTCGAATAACCCTGGAATTAATGACCTGGAATGACCCAGGAATGGCCCTGATATACGCCTGAGAAATGTGAAATGCCTTGGAATTGACCTGGAATTCTCTGGAAGTGGCCCTGGAAAAGACCTGGAATGAAGCTGAACTTCTCCTGAATGAAAGCCCTGAATTACCCTGGAATGGCCCTCAATGGCCCTGGAATGAAAGCCCCCTGAAGCTGCCTGTGGAATGGCCTGGAATGAAAGCCGTGGAAATTGCCCTGGAATTCTCCTGGAATGAAAAAGCCCCTGGAATAACCCTGAAATGACACTGGAATGACCATGGAACTGCCCTGGAATTGCCTGGAATTACCCAGGAATGACCCAGGAATTGAGCCCTTGAAATGACTGGAATTCAATGGACCCTCGGAATGACACCAGGAAATGGCCCTGGAATGACCCTGGAATGACCCAGGAACCTGCCCTGGAATTACCCTGAATAACCCTCGAAATAACCCTGGAATTAAAATGACCCTTGGAATTGCCGGCTGAAATGACCCTGGAATGAACCCAGGAAACTGCCTTGGAATGACTCAGGAATACCCAGGAACTGCCCTGGAATGAGCATGAAATGACCCCGGAATGCCCTGGAACTGTCCTGGAAGTAACCCTCGAATACCCTGGAATTAATGACCCAATGGAATGACCCAGGAATGGCCCTGGAATATTGCCCTGGAATGACCCTTGGAATGACCCAGGAACTGCCTCTGGAAGTGCCCTGGAATGAGCTTGGAATTCTCCTGAATGAAAGCCCGCTGGAATCGCCCTAAAATGACCCTGAAATGGACCTGATGACATGGAACTGCCCTGGATTGACCCTGGAATGACCCAGGAAATTGCCTGAATATGCCCTGGAAAGTAACCTAGAATATTAGAGAACGACCCAGGAACTGCCCTGGAATTCTCCTGGAATGACCCTGGAATGACCCAGGAATGCCCTGGAATTACCCAGGAATGACCCTCGAATGACCCTGAATTAAATTTCCTGGAATTTTGCCCTGGAATAACCCTGAAATGCCTTGGAATGACCCTAGAATTGCTCTGGAATGAGCCTGGAAGGGTCCTGGAATGAAAGCCCTGGAATCGCCCTAGAAATGACCCTGAAATGACCCTGGAATGACATGGAACTGCCTGGAATGACCTGGAATGACCAGGAATTGCCCTGGAATTACTCAGGAATGACCCTGGAATGACCAAGGAATAACCTTGAATGACCCAGGAATAACCCTGGAATTGCCCTTGATTGACCTTGGAACTGCCCTCGAATGACCATGGAATTAATGACCCTGGAATAACCCAGGAATTGGCCCTGGAACTGCCCTGAAATAACCCTGAAATGCCTTTGGAATGACCAGGAACTGCCCTGTAAACAGCCCTGGAATTCCCCCGGCATTCCCATCCCCCGGAATCCGGAACCCCCGTGCCTTACCGTTCATGCAGGCCTCGTGCAAGGCGCGAGGCCGTGTACAGGGGCGGGTTGACCTTGGCGCCGTGCGACAGCAGCACCCGCACGCACTCCACGCTGCCCGAGGCGCACGCGTCGCACAGCGGCGTGCTGCCGTCGATGTTCCGCGCGTCCACCTGCCGGCACACCGGGAAAACGGGTTAAAAACGGGGAAAAGCGGGTTAAAAGCAGGGGAAAGCGGGTTAAATCAGGGAAAAGCAGGGAAAAAGCAGGAGAAACCAAGTTAAAAGTAGGAAAAAAACAGGTTAAAACAGGTTAAAAGCAGGGAAAAGCAGGTTAAAAGCAGGGAAAAGCGGGTTAAAAGCAGGGAAAAGCAGGTTAAAAGCAGGGAAAAGCGGGTTAAAAGCAGGGAAAAGCGGTATAAAAAAGGACAGGGAAAAGCAGGTCGTAGGAAAAAGCAGGTTAAAAGCAGGGAGGAAAGACGAGAGGAAAAGCAGGTAAAGCAGGGAAAAAGCAGGTTAAAAGCAGGGAAAAGCGGGTTAAAAAGGGCAAAACAGGTTAAATCCGGAAAGCGGTTAAAAGCGGGAAAAGCGGTTAAAAGTAAGTAACAGGTAAAAGCAGGTGAAGCATTAAAAGGGAACGCAGGTTAAAAGCAGGGAAAAGCAGTTAAAAAGGGAAAGCAGGGAAAGCAGTTAAAATGGGGAAAGCAGGAAACAGGTAAAAGTAGGGTAAGCAGGTAAAAGCAGTGAAAAGCAGTTAAAAGTAGGAAAACAGTTAAAAACAAGTTAAAGCAGGTAAAAACAGTTAAATGCAGGGAAACAAGTTAACGTAGGAAAACCAGGTAAAAACAGGCTAAAGGAGGGAAAAGCAGGCTAGAAGCAGGTAAAAAGAGAGGAAAAGCAGATTAAACAGAACAAAAACAGTTAAGCAGGAAAAAACAGGTTAAAACCAGGAAAAAACAGGTTAAAGCAGGGAAAGCAGGGAAAAACAGGTTAAAAGCAAGGATAAGCAGTTAAAAGCAGGAAAAGCCAAGTTAAAAGTAGGAAAAAGCAAGTTAAAAACAGGTTAAAAGAGGAAAAGCAGGTTAAAAGCAGGGGAAAAGAGGTTAAAAAACAGGTTAAAAAAACAGATTAAAAAGCAAGGAAAAGCAGGGTTAAAGCAAGGGAAAAGCAGGTTAAGAAGTAAGGAAAAGTAAGGGAAAAGGTTAAAAGCAGGGAAAGCAAGTTAAAAGCAAGTTAAAAGCAGGTTAAAAGCAGTGAAAAGCAGTGAAAAGCAGTGAAAAAGCAGTGAAAAGCAGTGAAAAGCAGTGAAAAGCATGTTTAAAAGTAGGGAAAAGGAGCTTAAAAGTAGGGAAAAAAGGAGGTTTAAAGCAGGTTAAAAGCAAGGAAAAGCAAGTTAAAAGTAGGGGAAAGGAGGTTAAAAACAGGTTAAAAGCAGGGAAAAGCAGGGAAAAGCAGAGGAAAAGCAAGTTAAAATGAGGTTAAAAGCAGGAAAAAAACAGGTTAAAAGCAGGGGTAAGCAGGTTAAAGAGAAAGGAAAAGCAGGGCAAAGCAAGTTAAAAGGAGGTTAGAAGTAGGGAAAAAGCAGGTTAACAGCAGGGGAAAGCGGGGAAAAACAGGGAAAAACCAGGGAAAAGCAGGTTTAAAACAGGGGAGAAGCGGGAAAAACAGGTTAAAAGTAGGGGAAAAACAGGTTCAAAGTAGGGAAAATTGGTGGGAAAGCGAGGTGTAAAAGAGGGAAAGCAGGGAAAAGCAGGATAAAACAGGTTTAAAGTAGGGAAAAGCAGGCAAAAGCAATTAAAAGCAGGGGAAAAGCGGGAGAAGCAGCGGAAAACGGGTTAAAAGTACAAAAAAGCAGGTTAAAAGTAGGAAAAAGCAGGGAAGCAAGTAAAGCAGGTTAAAAGCAGTGGAAAGCAAGTTAAAGGAGGAAAAGCAGGTTAAAGCAGGGCTGTCCCCTCCTGGCAGGGACTTGCGCAGAGCCTCAAGGGCCCCCTGAGCTCCTTTGCTCCAGGCTCAGCCCCTTCCCAGCTCCCTCAGCCCCTCCTGGTTCTCCAGACCCTTCCCAGCTCCCTCAGCCTCTCCTGGTTCTCCAGACCCTTCCCAGCTCCCTCAGCCCCTCCTGGCTCTCCACCCTTCCCAGCTCCCTCAGCCCCTCCTGGTTCTCCAGACCCTTCCCAGCTCCCTCAGCTTTTCCTGGTTCTCCAGACCCTTCCCAGCTCCTCAGCCCCTCCTTTCTCCAGACCTTCCCAGCTCCCTCCATGCCTCTCCAGACCTTCTCAGCTCCATTCCCTGGACACTCTCCAACCCCTCCAGAACCTTCTGGGACTGAATCCCCAAACCCAGGATGAGCCCACCGAGACCCTCCTCCCCATTTCCCCCGGGATGTGTCGGGTGCCCCCAATCCACAACACGCTCCAGCATCACCCAGGGCCATTCCAGCGATCACAGCGGGTCAGACCTGGGCCCCCACATCCAGCAGCAGTTTGATGACTGGGCGCCTGGCCCCGAAAAGCAGAGAAAAGCCGGGCTGTCCTCTCCTGCAGGGACTTGTGCAGAGCCACAAGGGCCCCTGCCCTCCTTGCCCAGGCTCAGCCCCTTCCCAGCTCCCTCAGCCCTCCTTGGTTCTCCAGCCCTTCCCAGTCCCTCACCCCTCCTGGTTCCCAGACCCTTCCACTCCTCAGCCCTCCTGGTTCTCCAGACCTTCCAGCTCCCTCAGCCTCTCCTGGTCTCCAGCCCCTTCCAGCTCCCTCAGCCTCTCCGGACCGCTTCCCATCCCCACCCTCGCGGACCATTCCAGCTCTCAGCTCCGGACCGCTTCCGCCACTCCTCAGCCTCTCCGGACCATTCCAGCTCCCTCAGCTCTCCAGACCCTTCCCAGCTCCCTCAGCCTCTCCGACCATTCCCAGCTCCCTCAGCCTCTCCGGACCATTCCCAGCTCCCTCGCCTCTCCGGACCATTCCCAGTCTCCCTCAGCCTCTCCAGACGCTTCCCAGCTCCCTCAGCCTCTCCGACCCTTCCCAGCTCCCTCAGCTCTCCGGACCATTCCCAGCTCCCTCCAGCCTCTCCGGACCTTCTTCCGCCTCCCTCAGCCTCTCCGGACCATTCCCAGCTCCTTCAGCCTCTCCAGCCCTTCCCAGCTCCCTCAGCCTCTCCGGACCATTCCCAGCCTCTCCTGAGCCTCTCCGGACCCTTCCCAGCTCCCTCAGCCTCTCCGGACCATTCCCAGCTCCCTCAGCCTCTCCGGACCATTCCCAGCTCCCTCAGCCTCTCCGGACCATTCCCAGCTCCCTCAGCCTCTCCGGACCATTCCAGCTCACTCAGCCTCTCCGGACCATTCCCAGCTCCTCAGCCCTCTCCGGACCCTTCCCGCTCCCTCAGCCTCTCCGGACCATTCCCAGCTCCCTCAGCCTCTCGGACCCTTCCCAGTTCCTCAGCTTCTCCAGCCCCTTCCCAGCTCCCTCAGCCTCTCCGGACCATGTCCCAGCTCCCTCAGCCAGCTCCCGGCATTCCCCCAGGGCCGTTCCCGGCGGGATCAGAGCGGCTCACACCTGGGCCCCCGCGTCCAGCAGCAGTTTGACGCACGGGGCCTGGCCGGCAGGCTGGCCTCGTGCAGGGGCGTGATGGAAGTCGTAGGTGACGGCGTTGACGCAGGCGCCGCTGCTCGATCAGCTGCTGCAGCTGCCCGATCTCCCCTCGGCGCGCGGCCTCGTGCACCGGCGTCCGGTCTGCCCAGAAACCTGGGAAACAGCAGGGACATTGTGGGAATGTTGGGATGGACGAGATGAGAGTGTCACAGACAATGTTTTATGAAAAATCCTTTCCTTAGCATTTTTCCTCCTGAGAAGCTGAGAGGCTTCAGTAACAAAATGCAAGCAATGGTTATCTGCTGCTGTGGAATGCAACAGGGGATCTGGGATTGGTCTCATGTGGTTGTTTCTAATTAATGGGCCAATCACAGCCCAGCTGGCTCGACTCTCTGAGAGTCACAGGGTTTGTGTATCATTTCCATTCTTTTTCCTTCTGATGAAATCCTTTCTTCATATTCTTTTAGTATAGTTTTAATATAATATATATCATAAAAATAATAAATCAGCCTTCTGAAACATGGAGTCAGATCCTCGTCCCCTTCCCTCTTCCTTGGCTCTGTGAACACAGCACACGAGAGATCTCTGAAGCAAGGCCGTGGAACTTGGGGTTTATTGCAAAGGGCCTGGGTGCAGGGGCCTTTGGGATTTGGGGTTTATTGCAAAGAGTTTGGGTGCAGGGCCCTGCTGGGATTGGGTTTATTGCAAAGGGCCTGGGTGCAGGGCCCTGCTGGGATTTTGGGGTTTATTGCAAAGGGCCTGGGTGCAGGGCCCTGCTGGGATTTGGGGTTTATTGCACAGGGCCTGGGTGCAGGGCCCTGCTGGGATTTGGGGTTTATTGGCAGCGGGTGCAGGGCCCTGCTGGAGCTGCCAGCCACAGCTCAGAGCAGGCCCGAGAGAAGAGAGGGAGAGAGGATGAGAGGGTGAGAGAGTAAGGGAGTAAAAAAGGTAAGAGAGTAAAAGGGTAAGAGGTTGAGGTTCCCATTACAACAACATAAATCTTCTGTGTTGAATATTCTAATTCTCACTAACCAATCTAGTGCAATACACAAATCCTACAGCATTTCCATACAGCCTGTAAGAATCATTACATTACCATACTGTGTTACATTTTAAACCCCAAAAACTCCTCTTTGGGCCCCTCCTGCCAAGCTGCAGGGTCTGCTCTGAGCCTTGGGCCTGTCTGCAAGCAGAGGGAATTGTTCCATCAAAAGGGGATTACCTTCAGCTGGCCACACCATTGTTTTCCAGTTGTTCAGTAACTGAGGGATCTCAAAGCTTGCTTTCATTTCAATCTTGCTTATAGTTTCCATATTCTCAAAATCTTTTGCCAGCCAATCATATTTATAAGGCTTTCCTGTTTTATCTTCCCCAACAGAGTTTTTAGGGAATTCCGTTTTTTGTGGGGAAAAGAAGTGTAAAATTCTATTTTTGGTCATTTCTATTCCACAGTGACTTCAGCTCATAACATAAAAATCCACCCTGGTCTTGGTCCCTGCTGGGATGGAAAAATCCATGTTGTTCTCCTGGAAATTACCAGTCAGGGAGAAAATATCCATTTGGGAGAATATACCAGTTTGGGAGAATATACCAGTTTGGGAGAATATACCAATTTGGGAGAAAATATCCATTTGGGAGAAAATAGCAATTTTGGAGAAAATACAAATTTGGGAGAAAATATCCATATGGGAAAAAATACCCATTTGGAAGAAAATACGAATTTGGGAGAAAATTACACATTTGGGAGAAAATATCCATTTGGGAGAAAATATCCATTTGGGAGAAAATATCCGTTTGGGAGAATATACCAATTTGGGAGAAAATACCAATTTTGGAGAAACCTAATTTTGCCCCTGCAGGAGGATGAAATTCCATAAATCCATTCTGGTTTGAAATGCTGGAGCTGGAAAATCCATGGCAATAATCCCATAAAAACTGAAATTGTTCCATCCTGCCAAGGGGGAATTGGAGGATTTTTCATGTATGCTTTTCTCCTGGAAATTACCAGTTTGGGAGAAAATATCCATTTGGGAGAAAATACCAATTTTGTCCCTGCAGGAGGATGAAATTCCCTAAATCCAGTGGGAAACTTCTGGTTTGAAATGCTGGAGCTGGAAAAGCCACAGCAATAATTCCATAAAAACTGCAATTGCTCCATCCTGCTAAGGGGGAATTGGAGGATTTTTCACATATGGATTTTTCATGGATGTTTTGCTCCTGAAAATACCAATTTGGGAGAAAATATCCATGGAGATCTGGATTCCCGGAGGAGCATGGAAAAAGAGCTGGGATCAAGGAAAAACTCAGCACAACTCAAAAAATCCCTT
>NDFG01000049.1:836880-855333 GCA_002167245.1 Sporophila hypoxantha | reverse complement strand
GTACCTGCGGTACGGTATCTCCTCCCTTTAGAGCGCAGACCTAGAAGCTGGCAAGCTCTGCCGCAAATCAAACCTCCGTGGGGATAATTTGAGGACAATCTGGATTAGAATTGTGCAGACCGGAGCACAAAATTGTATTTTCTCCCCTTATTAAGGCCAAATTTCAGCCCTGCAGCTGCTCTAAAGGGGACTTGGAGGGGCTCCAGCCCCTTCCAGGAGAGGATCATTCACCCATCCACGCTGTTTTTAGTTCCCAAATCCACTTCGCGAAGCGCACCCGCATCAACCAGCACGTGTGTCCAAAAAAGCACCGTGGCTTTCCAGCCGCTCAGGCCTTGGAAATCAAACCCCTTGGCAAAAGCCAACGTGTCGCTGGTAGCCAGAGAATTTTCAAAAACCATCTGGGTTCCTAACGTGTCCAGGCTTCCAGTGAGCTCGGGGTATCCACCGACAGCAGCGGGCACGGAGAGGGCCAAGGCGGCGTGGCCGCTGACTCTGCGTCCCTCAGAATGCGGAGATGGAGCCGGTAAATCGTCTTTTTCCCCAGGGAAAAGTTGCGCAATGGGAGAGGTACCCTTTGCTTCCCAGAGAAGGGCGCGGATGGAGCCAGGTAATCCCCACTCCTACACGCCAATTTCTGCCAGGGCAAGGGCGGGATGGAGCCGGGAATCCTCCTCTCTTAAGGAAGGACGGGATGGATCCGGAACCCTCTCTCTTTAAGGCAAGGGCAACGATGTGCCTGGTCGCTTTCCCCTCCTCCAAAAGAAGAGCGGCATGGAGCCAGTAATTCCCCCCCCTCTTAGGAAAGCTGATGAGCCGCTTCGCTTTCCCTTCTCCCAGGGAAGGCGGGATGGAGCCGCTCGCCTTTTCCCTCCCTCAAGGAAGAGCGGCATGGAAGCCGTAACCACCGCCCAAGTCGCAGGAAGGTGCGCGGAGGAGCCCGCCCGCCCTCACCCCCCGGCCCCGCTTAACCCGTGCCCGGCTCGCCGCTTCTCCCCGAGCGCCTTCTCGCCCATGGCCGGGGCTCGCTCGGGGCCGTCCCTCAGGCCGCCTCATTGCCGCCCCGCCGGCCCCGCCGGCGCGGCGCCTGCTACCGGGGCCCGCGGCATTTGGACCGGCGCGGGGCGGCCGCCGCCATCCGCCGCAGCCCAGGAAGTGGAAGGGACGGTAGCAGGAGGGGGAGGAGGGAAAGAGGGGGGAGGGAAGGAGGGACGTGGGCTGGGAGCGGGCGTGGGAAAAAACAGAAAGTGAAAACTGAACCGGAAAGGGACAGCGAAGGGGCCGCCCGCGGGTTTTCCTCTTCCCGCGCGTCATTGGGCCGCTGGCTGCCGGAGCCGCCTGTCGTCTTCACGTCCCTCATTGCTGCTCTCTTCATTTGTCAGCTCGCCGGCTCGGCCTCAGTGTTTGCCCGGTGGGTGCGGGATCTTGTCCCCAATTCTTGCCCTGTCCTCCTCCTCGTCACCTGCAGCCCCTCATTGCCTGACTTCAGCTCTCCCCGCATTGCAAACCCTTCCCCTCATCCCCTCACGGCATTGGCAGACACCCCTTTCTCCTCCTCAGTCCTTTCCCCTCAGCGTTCTCCCATTTTTTGGGTCTTCCCTCAGTTTCCCTCAATTCCGTTTCCGTGTGACCAATTCAAACGTTTTGTTCAGCCTCTTCCCACTGCCCCTTCCTTCATTTTTTCTGCTTTGAGCTTCTCATCTCAGTGCCCTTCCCCAGAGCCATGTTTTGAAACTTCCCTTCAGTCCCCAAACTCCTTCTCTTGTTCTCCCTCACATCAATGGCCAGAGCTCCTTCTCTCACTGTTTGTCCCCAGTTTGTTCCCCCTCAGTATTTTCCCTTTGTGTTCCTTGTTTTGCGGCCTTTCTTCAAGTCCCAAAATTTCTTTCCTTAATTCCTACTCACTTTGATCATGGCCAGCAGCCCCCTCCCTCCCCTCAGGTCTTTCTCCCTCAGTATTTTATCTTCAATCCCCTTCCTTGATCCCTCAGCCCCTCCATACCTGACCTCAGCTCTTCCACAACTACTTCAAAGGACAAACTCTCCTTGCTGGGCTGATCTGGGCAGATCCATATGCGTGCAGAAAAACTGAATTATTTATCTTCTTTTTCTGCCTAGGCATCCATTTCCATGTGTTGAGTTGTTGTGTGTGCCTGGAACCACCCCGTGAGGGACTTGGGGATATCCCAATCATGGGGGAAACGCGACATCGGGAACCGGATGAGGCTTGAGAAGCACTGAGGTGAGGGACACAATAATGCGGGTGAGGAGATGAGGGAAGGGGATGGGAATGGATAATGAAATATGGGAGAAGGCCCTGCACCGGGACCAGGGAGGGATTTTGGGGGTTGAGGGAAGGCACTGAGGGGCAGGACTGAGGTGAGGGAAGGGGTTTAGGAATTATGTGAGAGGTGATGGGAAAGGGGAACTGAGGAAGATCCAAAATGAAAAACTGAGGAAAAAACCCTGGCCAGAAACAGATGAAAAATGATGGGGAAAGGCCCTGAGGGAAGAGCCAAAAATGAGGGGCTGAGGAAAAAACACTGTAAGGGCAAGGCTGAGGTTGAAGGAAGGTTTTAAGGAATGTGAGGGGTGAGCGGAATGAGGAAGGATCCAAAACAAAAGCTCTGGGAAGGCACGGTGAGGGAAGAAGGCTGAGGGGATGCAGGGTGAAGTGACACAAAATGAGCGTGAGGAGTGAGGAAGGGACAGAATGAATAAAGAAATATGGGAGAAGAAAGGCCCTGAGGCGAAGTGGGCTTGAGGGATCAGGGGAAGGTTTTGGGCGGCATTGAGGGAAGGCTCTGAAGGGGCAAGGACTTGGAGGTGAGGGAAGGGGTTAAAGGGAAGATGTGCAGGAGTGAGGGAAAGAGGAACAAGAAACAAGGAAGTGGAGAAACAAGGAATGAGGGGAAGGGGACTGAGCGCGAAGATAAAAAATGAAGGGTCTGAGGGATCCAGGAAAAGCCGGGTTTTTTGGAGGGTTGAGGGAAGCCTCTGAGGGCAAGGACTGAGCTTGTGAAGGAAAAGGTTTAAGGAATTGATGTGAGAGCCGAGAGAATGAGGACAGCTCCAAAACAAAGCCTCTGGGAGAAGGCACTGAAGTGAGGATGCGGCTCAGAATTAGGAGAAAACAGGGAAAATGAAGGTGAGTGACACAGAAATGGGTGTAGGAGGTGAGGAAAGGGGATGGATGAAGAAAGATGGCGGGAAGGCCTGAGGGAAGCTGCAGGTGAAAGAGCAAAAATGAGAAACTTGAAGAAAAAACCCTCAGAACAGATAAAAAATCTGGGGGAAGGGCCCTGAGGGAAGAGCCAAAGGAAGGGGCTGAGGGATCAGGGAAGAGATTTTGAGGGTATTGAGGGAAGGCTCGAGGGGCAAAGACTGAGGTGAGGGAAAGTGTTTAAGGAATGATTGTGAGGGTGAGGAAAGAAGATAAGAACAAGGAATTATAAACAAACAAATGAGAAAGAGACTGAGGAAATTCAAAATGAGAAACTGAGGAAAACCCTGGGCGGCAGAACAGATAAAAAATGATGCGGGAAAAGGCCCCTGAGAAGGGCTGAGGGGATCAGGGAAGAGATTTTGAGGGCATTGAGGGAAGGCTGTGAGGGGCAAGGACTGAGTTATGGGAAGGGGTTAATGAATGATGTGAGGGTGGTGAAAAGAAAAAGAAGGAATAAGAAACAAGGAATTGGAGAAACAAGGAAATGAGGGCGGGGACTGGGAATGAAAGATTCCAAATGAGGAAACTGAGGAAAACCACTGGGCCAGAAGCAGATAAAAAATTATGGGAGGAAGGCCCTGCAGGGCAGGGGCTGAGTGAAGCAGCCAAAATGAGGGCGCTTGAGGGAAAACCACTGGCCAGAACAAATAAAAGTGATGGTAAAAGCGTCTGAGGGATCAAGGAAAGGGCTCAATTAAAGTCTCTCCTATGTTTCATGGTTCTGAGTTCTCTCACCCCCAGTATTGAACCCTAGATAGAACAGAAGAAGCCAAGAGGATGATTTTTAGGCTTCCCCAGGCTTGGCAGGAAACACCAAAAACATCCAACAGCCGGAATGTTGCAATCGACTTTTGGAGAGGAACAGGGAAGATCTGACTTGCCCAGCCTCTTAACAAGAGAGATTTAGACACCCCGATCCTGAACGCCAGGGGCAAAGGTTGTGTTTTGCTGAGCAAGGAGTTTTGGAGCTGGGATTCCACTTGGCATTCCTATTTGGCCAAACAAGGACCCATGCTGTGCTGAATCCATAATAAATTCTTTATGGCGAGAGGCTGATTCCTGATCCTTGCTTGAGCTGATCTACCATGCTCAGTGCCCGGGCTGGGCTTTAGCTCTTGCCTGATCTTTGCAGGAAAGAATTGGCAAAACAAATTCAAACATAAGGACACCCAATGGGCCAACTCATTTCATGAGTTCACTTATTAGCCAAATAAGTCAGGAACATGCCTTATGGGTATTTCACCCACCCTAAGAATTTGCTTACAGCAGCAGCAGAGGGGCAAAGTTGCTGCTGCCCCAGTGAAAAAAAGAATTCGGAGGGAGAAAAAGTGATTGTTTTTTCCGGGGGCAGGCCACCAATTTATAGCAGTTTTTATAGCTTATTTATTCATTATATTTTTTATTAAATTTTATTTCTTTTGTTATTTCATTTTTTATTTAATTTATGTATTATTTATTGTATAACATTGATCACAGAAATTTGCCAGATCCATGCGGTTTTTCTAGCTCCTTTCTGCAGATAAAGCCTGGAATTCTTGCTGAGACAGAAATATGTTCCTGGTTGTGCCGTAAAGGGGGAAAAAATCCACAGCCTTTGACCTAAGAGGTGTGAGGGAGAGGTCTCTGCTGATTTTGGGTATCTCAGAGCAGATCTGCAGTCAGAACATCCAAGTTTCCACCTCCAGTGGGATCATCCAGTCAGGTGTCCCAATGAATCCAAGTATTTTAGTAGTGTGGAGCTACTTCTTACTGGTGAGGAATGTAGAATTTCAGCTCCTTTTTTCAGTGCCTTAGATAAACAAAGAATTCAAAAGAATTTTGTCATCAGCACTTCTGCATGGTTCGGACTGGATCATCCTTAAAAATCTTTTCCAATGACTTTTAATGCATAATGATTTTGTCCTTTTGCTGAGGAGAGGCACTGGAGCCTCTGGAGGTCAGAGCCCATTTTAAAGTTGGAGTTTCCCTTGCTCCCTTTTTGGGTTGCCTCAATGACTTTTTTTGGGGTGCCGTGACCAAGGCCAAGCCCATTGATGTCACCGCGGGGCGACTGCGCTCCTGTAGGTCATTGCCACGAAAAGGGGCTCTTTTATCCAACATTTGGCACTTTTCTTGGAAAACCTTGGAAACCTTTCATAAGGTTCTGGCTACTTAAATGTGAATTTAAAGAAGTCATTTTGGAGTTTATTTCCCTCTTTTATTTCAGACAAGAAAAAGAGAATTATTCCATTACTCCGTGAAGGAAAGAGTTTGCAATGGAATGAACCTCAAGTGCCAGTGGAGTGTTAGGCACTCCCAGCCAAGCCAGTTTCCCTGACACTCGCGACATCAGGGTAATAGCCAAATCATTTATATGAAATCTATATTGACACCGTGCACTCGGCGTGTCATGCCCGGAGCCCCACCCACTGCGGTGAGCCCAACACAACCTGCACCACACCAGGCCCGGAGGGCCCTACTCTCCTCCGTCCCAGTGCCCTCGCTCAGCTTAACTTGCACCATAAACTCATCCGTCATGAAAATAGCTGACACTACTTCAAACCGCATTTTCTCTTATTATTGATCATGGAAATGCTGAGTTTTCTTCCATTTCCTTATGCTCATGGAATGGTTGATTTCGCGGTGGAGCGCCCTCCCAAACACTTCTCCATGTCACTTCCACCCATTACCCAACACATCTCCCTAATTCCACATTCCAAGGAGTTCTTCCATGGGCAACACCTTCCACCATCCCAGGCTTTTCCCAACACTTCCGGACTCTTCCAGGGATCGAGCAACCACAGCTTCTCTGGGAATTCCATTCACAGGCCTCACCACCCTCCCAGCTCATTTGGGACATCCCATCAGGTTGGTTTCCCTTGATTTCCTAAACTTTGGGGATCATTTCTGTCTCTTCCATCAATTTTTGAAGCCAATTCTGACAGCAAGGCAACAATTTCTCCAATTTTCTACCAAATCTGTTGCCTTTCTGCTCATCAGCTCAAGTGGGCAGGAATTTGCTCACCCCATTTCTGCTCTGTTTTCTCTAAAGGGGTGTCAACCAAAACAAAAAGAGGCCATAAAATGCAAAATCTGGACCTTTAACACAATTTTTGCTTTATTCCACACGCTACCAACGTGGGTGTGAACCCCTTAGTCCCATTCTTCTCTCACTCAAGAAAAACTCATTTAATCTCTAAAGATCTCGCAGCAACTTTATGTTTATTTTATTTTATTTCATTTCATTTCATTTCATTTCATTTCATTCATTGATTTATTACATTTTATTTTATCTTATTAAATTTTATTAAAATATATTTTTTATTTTTTTATTCTTATTAAATTTTTATTTTATTTATTTTATTTATTTATTTTATTTTAGGCCCAATTTTATTTTATTCTCCTTTAATTTTGTCCACCTGTTCAAAAATGGTGAAACATCAAAAATATCCCATGAAGAAGAATTTTATTTCAATTTCCCCTCTTAAATTTGTTAGTTCTGTCCCAAAAAATTGTGAACTAATAAAAAATACCTAATGAAAAGCATTTTATTTTATTTCCCCTTTATTGTTGTTAATTCTGTCCAAAAAATGGTGAAAACCATCAAAAAATACCCCATGGAAGAGAATTTTATTTTATTTCCCTTTATTAATTTCCCTAATTAATTTATTAATTCTGTCCAAAAAATTGTGAAAATAATAAAAATACCTAATGAAAGAGAATTTTATTTATTTCCCCTTTAATTTTGTTAATTCTGGTCCAAAAATTGTGAAAATAATAAAAATAACTCAGTGAAGAGAATTTTATTTATTTCCCTTTAATTTTGTTAATTCTGTCCAAAATATTTGTGAAAAATCATCTCAAAATACCCCATAAAAGAGAATTTTTGTGCTTTTTCATGGGGTCTTCATGCAGTGCTCACAAACCCCAATTAAATTTTTTTGCTTTTTTGGTTTGATTTCTTCTGTGGTTTTGGTTTTCTTTTTTTAGCAATTTTGGCCTCTTGCACCTTCAGAAGCCACGGTGCTGCTCGAGGCGTGGTGCCAAACATTTCAAACAGTCCTGGTGGCTTTTTAAGTCAGACCTAAAGTTAAACCAGCCCTGAAAAAAAAGGCTTGAACTAAACCCGCTTCTTTTGAATTTCGTGGTGCAACTGTTAAACCACAGAGAACCTTCAGGAAATGACTCAAAGGTGACAAGGAAGACAGAAATTCTCATTTTTTTTCAAGTTCTTTGCCATTCCCCCCTCACTATTTTTCACAAAAATTCTTCAATTTAATTTCTGTCATTCTTAATTAAAATAATTCCTGCTGCTGCTTAGCTTGATAATTTGCAATATAAACCTGAAGAATTCTAAATAATTGAGTTGAAATCTGAATTATTGACATTGATTATTGCTCTTTACCAGTGTAAAGCTGGAGCCAGCAGATAGGAGCTCTTTCCAAAAGGTTTGATCCTGGTAAAATCTTGGAATCATGGAATGGTTTGGGATCTAAAGGGACCTAAAACTCCTCCAATTCCACTTCCACTATCCCAAATTTCTTCCAGCCCCATCCAACAATTCCAGCATGAGCAGCCACAATTTCCTTGGAAAAATCTCTTATCTCTGCTGTTAAAAGGTCCAGATTTTGCATTTTATGCCTCTTTTTGTTTTGGTTTGACACCCCTTTAGAGAAAACAGAGCAGAAATGGGGTGAGCAAATTCCTGCCCACTTGAGCTGATGAGCAGAAAGCAACAGATTTGGGAGAAAATTGGAGAAATCGCTGCCTTGCTGTCAGAATTGGCTTCAAAAATTGATGGAAGAGACAGAAATGATCCCAAAGTTTAGGAAATCAAGGGAAACCAACCTGAATGGTGATGTCCCAAATGAGCTGGGAGGGTGGTGAGGCCTGGGAATGGAATTCCCAGAGAAGCTGTGGTTGCCTCATCCCTGGAAGAGTCCAAGGTGAGGTTGGAAAAGCCTGGGATGGTGGAARGTGCCCATGGAAGAACTCCTGGAATGTGGAATTAGGAGATGTTTAAGGTCCCTCCCCACCCAAACCAYTCCATGAGCATAAGGAAATGGGAGAAAAATCAGCATTTCCATGATAATAAATAAGAGAAAAGCRGTGAAATTCAGCTTTTCCATGAATTTCTGGGATTAAGCCAGGGCAGGAGAAGGATCCTCTCTGGTGTTTGCAGGTTGTGTTCTCACCCTGGGCTCCTGGCACTGCCCCATAGTCAATAATTCATAAATTGATTTGCTTTACCCTGATGTCATCAGGAACTGCTGCTCCCACCTGGCACTTGAGTCATTCCATTGCAACTCTTTTCCTTCACGGAGTAAATGGAATAATTCTCTTTTTTTTCTGAATAAAAGAGGGAAATAAAACTCCAAATGACTTCTTTAAATTCACATTTAAGTACGCCAGGAACCTTATGAGTCAAGGTTTCCAAGAAGCCAAAAYGAAGCCTTGCCAGGAGCCAGGTCCCCACCGCGGTGACATCATGGGCTTGGCTTGTCACCACCCAAAAAAAGTCATGAGGCACCAAAAAGGGACAGGGAAACTCCACTTTAAAATGGGCTCTGACCTCCAGAGGCTCCAGTTCCTCTCCTCAGCAAAAGGAACAAAATCATTATCATTAAAATCATTGGAAAAGATTTTTAGGATGATCCAGTCCGAACCATCAGAAGTGCTGATGACAAAATTCCTTTGAATTCTTTGTTTATCTAAGCATTGAAAAAGAAGCTGAAATTCTACATTTCCTCACCAGAAGTAGCTCCCAACACTAAAATACTTGGATTTCATTGGGACACTGACTGGATGATCCCACTGGAGGTGGAAACTTGGATGTTCTGACTGCAGATCTGCTCTTGGGATACCCCAAAATCACAGAGACCTCCTCACACCTCTTAGGTCAAGGCTGTGGATTTTTCCCCCTTTAAGGACAACCAGGAACWTATTTCTGTCTCAGCAAGAATTCCAGGTCTTTATCTGCCAGAAGGAGCTAGAAAAACCCATGGATCTGGCAAATTTGCTGTGATCAATGTTATAAATAAATAATAATAAATAAATAAAAATGAAATAACAAAGAAATAAAATTTAATAAAAAATAATAATGAATAAATAATGCTATAAAAACTGCTATAAATGGTGCCCTGCCTCCTGAAAAAAAAATCCCTTTTTCTCCATCCAGAATTCATTTTTTTCACTGGGCAGCAGCACTTTGCCCTCTGCTGCTGCTGTAGCAAATTCTTAGGGTGGGTGAAATACCCATAAGGGCATGTTCCTGACTTATTTGGCTAATAAGTGACTCATAAATGAGTTGGCCCATTGTTGTTCCTTATGTTTGAATTTGTTTGCCAATCTTTCCTGCAAAGATCAGCAGAGCTAAAGCCCAGCCCGGGCACTGAGCATGGAGACAGCTCAGCAAGGATCAGGAATCAGCCTCTCCATAAAGAATTTATTATGGATTCAGCACCATGGGTCTYGTTGCCAAAAGGAATGCCAAGTGGAATCCCCTCCAARACTCCTTGCTCAGCCAAACACAACCTTTGCCCCGGCGTTCAGGACGGGGTGTTCCTAAATCCTCTTGTGTAAGAGGTTGGGCAAGTCCAGATCTCCCTGTTCCCTCTCCAAARTCGATTGCAACATTCGCTGTTGGATGTTTTTGGTGTTTCTGCCAAGCCTGGCGAAGCCTAAAAATCATCCTTGGCTTCTTCTGTTCTATCTAGGGTTCAATACTGGGGTGAGGAAACTCAGAACCATCAGGAGAGACTTTAATGAGCCCTTTCCTTGATCCCCTCAGAGCTTTTTACCATCACTTTTTATTTGTTCTGGCCCAGTGGTTTTCCTCAGCCCCTCATTTTGGCTCTTCCCTCAGCCCCTTCCCTCAGGGCCTTTCCCCATCATTTTTTATCTGCTCTGGCCCAGTGGTTTTCCTCAGCCCCTCATTTTGGCTCTTCCCTCAGCCCCTTCCCTCAGGGCCTTCCCCCATAATTTTTTATCTGCTCTGGCCCAGTGGTTTTCCTCAGTTTCTCATTTGGAATCTTCCCCCAGTCCCCGTCCCCTCATTCCTTGTTTCTCATTCCTTGTTTCTTATTCCTTCTTTTCCTCACCCCTCACATCATTCCTTAAACCCCTTCCCTAACCTCAGTCCTTGCCCCTCASAGCCTTCCCTCAATGCCCTCAAAATCTCTTCCCTGATCCCCTCAGCCCYTTCCCTCAGGGCCTTTCCCCATCATTTTTTATCTGTTCTGCCCCAGGGTTTTCTCTCAGTTTCTCATTTTGAATTTTCCCTCAGTCCTCTYCCTCTCATTTGTTGTTTATAATTCCTTGTTTCTTATTCCTTCTTTCCCTCACCCCTCACATCATTCCTTAAACCCTTTCCCTCACNCAGTCCTCTCCCTCTCATTTGTTGTTTATAATTCCTTGTTTCTTATTCCTTCTTTCCCTCACCCCTCACATCATTCCTTAAACCCTTTCCCTCACTTCAGTCCTTGCCCCTCAGAGCCTTCCCTCAATCCCCTCAAAACACCTTCCCTGATCCCCTCAGACACTCATTTTGGCTCTTCCCTCAGGGCCTTCCCCCATGATTTTTATCTGTTCTGAGGGTTTTTCTTCAGTTTCTCATTTTGCTCTTCCCTCAGCCCCTTCCCTCAGGGCTTTCCCCCATCTTTCTTCATCCATCCCCTTTCCTCACCTCCTCACCCCATTTCTGTGTCACTCACCCTCATTCCCTGTTTTCTCCTGCTCTGAGCCCATCCCTCACTTCGGTGCCTTCCCCAGAGCTTTGTTTTGGATCTGTCCTCATTCTCTCAGCTCTCACATCATTCCTTAAACCCTTTCCTTCACAAGCTCAGTCCTTGCCCCTCAGAGCCTTCCTTCAACCCCCCCAAAACCCCTTCCCTGGTCCCCTAAGACACTCATTTTGGCTCTTCCCTCAGGGGCTTCTCCCATGATTTTTTATCTGTTCTGCCCCAGTGTTTTTCCTCAGTTTCTCATTTTGGATCTTCCCTCAGACCCCTTCCTCTCATTCCTTGTTTCTTGTTCCTTCTTTCCCTCACCCCTCACATCATTCCTTACACCTCTTCCCTCACTTCAGTCCTTGCCCCTCACAGCCTTCCCTCAATGCCCCCAAAATCCTTCCCTGATCCCCTCAGCCCCTTCCTTTGGCTCTTCCCTCAGGGCCTTCCCCCATGATTTTTTATCTGTTCTGAGGGTTTTTCCTCAGTTTCTCATTTTGGCTCTTCCCTCAGCCCCTTCCCTCAGGGCCCATCTTTCTTCATCCATCCCCTTTCCTCACCTCCTCACCCCATTTCTGTGTCACTCACCTTCATTCCCTGTTTTCTCCTRMTCTGAGCCCATCCCTCACTTCAGTGCCTTCCCCAGAGCTTTGTTTTGGATCTGTCCTCATTCTCTCGGCTCTCACATCATTCCTTAAAMCTTTTCCTTCACAAGCTCAGTCCTTGCCCCTCAGAGCCTTCCCTCAACCCCCCCAAAACCCCTTCCCTGATCCCCTCAGCCCCTCATTTTGGCTCTTCCCTCAGAGCCTTTCCCCATAATTTTTAATCTGTTCTGGGCCAGTGGTCTTCCTCAGTTTCTCATTTTGGATCTTCCCTCAGTGCCCTTCCCCTCATTCCTTGTTTTTTGTTCCTTCTTTCCCTCACCCCTCACATCATTCTTTAAACCCCTTCCCTCACCTCAGTCCTTGCCCTTCACAGCCTTCCCTCAATGCCCTCAAAATCCTTCCCTGATCCCCTCAGCCCCTTCCCTCAGGGCCTTCCCCCATCATTTTTCATCTGTTCTGGCCCAGGGTTTTTCCTCAGTTTCTCATTTTGGATCTTCCCTTGGGCCCCTTCTCATTCTTTCTTTTCCTCACCCCTCACATCATTCCTTAAACCCCTTCCCTCACCTCAGTCCTTCCTTCTCAGAGCCTTCCCTCAAAACCCCTTCCCTGATCCCCTCAGACCCTCATTTTGGCTCTTTCCTCAGGGGCTTCTGCCATGATTTTTTTATCTGTTCTGGCCCAGTGTTTTTCCTCAGTTTCTCATTTTGGATCTTCCCTCAGACCCCTTCCGCTCGTTCCTTGTTTTCCTCACCCTTCACATCATTCCCTGAGTCCTTTCCTTCACCTCAGTCCTTGCCCTTCAGAGCCTTCCCTCAATGCCCCCAAAATCCTTCCCTGATCCCCTCAGCCCCTTCCCTCAGGGCCTTTTTCCCATATTTCTTTATCCATTCTGGCCCCTTCCCTCACCTCCTCCCCTCATTTCTGTGTCACTCACCCTCATCCCCTCAGCCTTCTTCTCTCACCTCAGTGCCTTCACCAGAGCTTTGTTTTGGATCTTACTTCATTCCCTCACATCATTCCTTAAACCCCTTCCTTTACTTCAGTCCTTGCCCCTCAGTGTTTTTCCTCAGCCCCTCATTTTGGCTCTTCCCTCAGGGCCTTTCCTCATCATTTTTCATCTGTTCTGGCCCAGGGTTTTTCCTCAGTTTTTCATTTTGGATCTTCCCTCAGTCCCCTTTCCCTCACCTCTCACATAATTCCTTAAACCCYTTCCCTCACCTCAGTCCTTGCCCCTCAGTGCCTTCCCTCAACCCCCCCAAAATCCCTTCCCTGGTCCCCTCAGGGCCTTCTCCCCATATTTCATTATCCATTCCATCCCCTTCCCTCATCTCCTCACCCCATTATTGTGTCCCTCACCTCAGTGCTTCCCTCAGCCTCATCCCTGTTCCCGATGTCCCCTTGTCTCCCATGGATTGGGATATCCCCGAAGTCCCTCACGGGGTGGCTCCAGGCCACACACAACACACTCACACATGGAAATGGATGCCTAGGCAGAAAAAGAAGATAAATAATTCAGTTTTTCTGCACCATATGGAATCTGCCCAGATCAGCCCAGCAAGGAGAGTTTGTCCTTGAGTAGTTGTGGGAAGAGCTGAGGTCAGGTATGGAGGGRCTGAGGGGATCAGGAAGGGGATTGAGATAAAATACTGAGGGAGAAGGACTGAGGGGAGGGAGGGGACTCTGGCCATGATGCAAAGTGAGAGGAATTAAGGAAAGAAATTTTGGGACTGAAGAAAGGCCCAAAACAAGGAACACAAAGGGAAAATACTGAGGGGGACAAACTGGGGACAAACAAGTGAGAGAAGGAGCTCTGGCCATGATGTGAGGGGACAAGAGAAGGAGTTTGGGGACTGAGGGAAGTTTCAAAACATGGCTCTGGGGAAGGCACTGAGATGAGAGCTCAAAGCAGAAAAATGAGGAAGGGGCAGTGGGAAGAGCTGAACAAACRTTGAATTGGTCAGGAACGGAATTGAGGGAAACTGAGGGAAGACCCAAAAATGGGAGAACACTGACGGGGAAGGACTGAGGAGGAGAAAGGGGTGTCTGCCAATGCCGTGAGGGGATGAGGGAAGGGGCAGCGGGGAGAGCTGAAGTCAGGCATGGAGGGGCTGAGGTGATCGAGGAGGAGGACAGGGCAAGACTGGGGCAAGATCCCCACCACCGGCAAACAMTGATGGCCGAGCCGGGAGCTGACAATGAGAGAGCAGCAATGAGGGACGGAAGACGACAGGCCGGCTCCGGGCAGCCAGCGGCCARTGACCGCGGGAAGAGGAAAACCCGCGGGCGGCCCCTCGCTGTCTTTCCGGTTCAGTTTTCACTTTCTGTTTTTTTCCCCGCCGCTCCCGCCCCACGTCCCCTCCTTCCCTCCCTCCCTCTTTCCCTCCTCCCCCTCCTGCTCCGTCCTTCCACTTCCTGGGGCCGGCGGATGGCGGCGGCCGCCCCGCGCCGCCTCATGCCGCCGGCCCGGTAGCGGCGCCGCGCCGGGGGCCGGGCGGGGCGGCCATGAGGGCGGCCTGAGGGACGGCCCCGTGCGAGCCCCGGCCATGGGCGAGAGGCGGCTCGGGGAGAGCGGCGAGCCGGGCACGGGTAAGCGGGGCCGGGGGGTGAGGGCGGGCGGCTCCATCGCGCCCTTCCCTGCGACTTGGGCGGTGGTTACCGGCTCCATGCCGCTCTTCCTTGAGGGAGGGAAAGGCGAGCGGCTCCATCCCGCTCTTCCCTGGGAGAAGGGAAAGCGAGCGGCTTCAATCAGCTCTTCCCTAAGAGGGGGGGAATTACTGGCTCCATGCCGCTCTTCCTTTGGAGAGGGGAAAGCGACCGGCACCATCGTGCCCTTCCTTAAAGAGAGAAGGGTTCCCGGCTCCATCCCGTCCTTCCTTAAGGAGAGGAGGATTCCCGGCTCCATCCCGCCCTGCCCTGGCAGAAATGTGCGTGTAGGAGTGGGGATTACTGGCTCCATCCCGCCCTTCWCTGGGAAGCAAAGGGTTACCTCTCCATCGCACTTTTCCCTGGAGAAAAGACGATTTACCGGCTCCATCCCGCATTCCCTGRGGGAGCAGAGCAGCGGCCACGCCGCCTTTGCCCCTCTCCGTGCCCGCTGCTGTCGGTGAGACCCCGAGCTCCTGGAAGCCTGGGACACGTAGGAACCCAGATGGTTTTGAAATTCTCTGGCTCACCAGCGACACGTTGGCTTTTCCAAGGGGTTGATCCCAAGGCCTGAGCGGCTGGGAAAGCCACGGTGCTTTTTTGGACACACGTGCTGGGTGATGCGGGTGCGCTTCAGGAGTGGGATTTGGGAATAAAAACAGCGTGGATGGGTTATGATCCTCTCCTGGAGGGTCTGGAGCCCCTCCAGTCCCCCTTTAGAGCAGCTGCAGGGCTGAAATTTGGCCTTATAAGGGGAGAAAAATACATTTGTGCTCCGGTCTTGCACAATTCTAATCCCAGATTGTCCTCAAATTATCCCACGGAGGTTTGGATTGCGGCAGAGCTTGCCCAGCTCTAGGTCTGCGCTCCTAAAGGGAGGATAATCTGGGGTAGATGAAACAAGCAGGAGGTTGGATGGCACAAAAAGAACTGTAAATCGTGGTCCTTGCTCCATGGAAACCAAGGTTTTTTCATAAAAAACTTGCCTTCTGTGATGATCCAGAATGATCCAGAATGGTGCAGGAGGTGCTCTGCTTTTTTTGGGCTACTCAAGCCAGAACATAAAATTAATGGATTTGCCCCAAGTCTTTGATAAAAATGRATATTTCTTAGTGCAGCTCCAAGCTCATTTTGGTTTTTCTAAAACATTTTATTTTTTATAAAACACGGGGTTTTGCTGTGGTCAGGTCTGGAAATCACTGCTCTGCTCTAGAAGGAATTTTTAATATAAATTCTGTTGTAACTGAAGTGTCTGATTTCACAGAAATTGTTGTTTTCCAGCCAAAAAAATCATTATCAGAGCATTTCAGAAACTCTTATCTCCTCTGGTAAGAATTGTGATTAATTACAATTAACTGCCTTGCACCACAGGCTGTTAGGTGGCTCTGATATTGGTTTTATGCATAATTTGCATAAAATTTATTTCTTTTTARTGTTCCTCTCAAACCTGCAGTTTTTGGCAACAGCTGAGCCAGCTTGAATATTCCCCATTCCCAGATCTTCACCCTCAGTTTTYCTTAAAATCCCACCTTGGGATTTTCTTCCCCAAAGTCACCAATTCCTTGTTCTTCCTTAGAATCCCTTTGAGACCAGAAAGTCAAATGTTGATTTTTTGGGGGGGGGGATAAATTCAGTTTTTTGCCCAATCTGGACTATTTTTTTGATGGTGAGACCCCACTAATTCTGAGGGAATCTTTGGATTTGAGTGCTTGGCACTTTGGTTGTTTTTGTTGGGAATTTTCAGGATGTGATTTCCCCAGCCAGAGGATCCTTAGGGAATGTGGTTGGAAGATTTGTTTTGATTTTTTCCCTTTTTCCCAAAGGGAATTTCTCTGCCTCAGGGAGATTGTTCCTGACACTGCTGCTCTCTCAGCTCCCTGGAAATTCACTGAACTGGCTGATTTTGCAAACCAAATGTTGCTTCTTTTGTTGTCCAAGTGCCAAAATTCCTGTGCTGGTGACTTGGGAAGAGTCAGGTGTCACCTGAGTGAAGCCACAGCCCTRGGTGAGGTGACAAAATTGGAGTTTTGGGATAAAAACTCCTGATTTTTATCAATGAATGTATGAAACRTGCAAAAAACACATTTTGAATTTCCTGAGCAGCTGAAAGGAGCAGGAGGGAGGTTGTAAAATCCAAGAAATGGCTCTTGGAAGGATTTTAGCTGGAGGATTCCTASCCTGAGGAGTTTTTTTTTCATCCCAGTGGGGTGGATGTGGCTTTGTCCAGCCAGGAATGGGGGAAAATTCCAACTCCTCATCCAGCCTGAACCTCCCAAGGAGGTTTGGGTTTTATTTCCTCTTTTTAATTTTTCCATCTGCTGGTGCAGCAGGAGAGGCTCCATCATTTCTCCACCAGGCTGGATTTTTCCAGCTTTTTCCCTCCTGGATGAAACATTTCCTTTGGAATTCTTTTGTTGGAGCCAAACAAAAGAACAGAAGGAACAAAATTCCRGGTGGGAATTTGGRAACAYCCGGATTTGCTGATGACACAAAGAGGGKTTTTTTTGTTGTTTTTTGTTTTGTTTTTTAAAACATAATGCAGGAACATCACTTTCCCTTCCCATGAGGAAACTGCTAAAATTCCCTGCCCATCCAATGGGATTTGGGTTTTGCTGTGAGATCAAATCCRAGCTCGAGTGCAGCTCTCTGAGAAAGATGCCAGGAATTCCCTGCAGCACCAAAAACCAAAAACCCATCCAAATCAATCCTGTCAGGCCCTTAAAAACATCTGCAGCCTCCACATCCTCATTCCTTTTCCATGGAGAAATRTTCCCTAAAATCCAATCCAAACATCCCCTGGCACAGCTGGAGGCCAAAAATGGGATCAGAAATGGAGTCAGGGAATGCTGAGCTGCTCCAGAGCACGGAATTCCCAGCTGGAATCAGCCCTGGGTGATTGGGAAAAAAATTGGGAAAAAAAAAATTGGAAAAAAAAAATTGGAAAAAAAAATTGGAAATCCAATCCATCCCCTGGGTTTGCTTAGGAACAACAACCTTGGCTCACCGAGTTAAAAACAGCAAAAGAAATGATCCCACCCCAAAGCAGGATGTAATTCCCGAGTTTGGGGCCAAGGAGGATTAATTTAGGAACGTGGAGCTGCATCCTGAAAAYTCATGGAAGCTCCATTTCCTGAGGAAAAGGTGGAATCTCTGCATTTGGGGATTGGTTTTTGTTCCTCATCTGCAGCATCCTGGGGCTAGGCCTGCAGGAATCCCACGGAAACATCAGGCCAGTTTGTTCCAGAGGTTTGTTCTGATCCCATTCCCAACATCTGCCTGGAAAAACCTGGAAAATCCCACTGGTCTTGGGGTGAGGGCGGGTCTGCTATCCCCTGGCAGCTTCAGCCACCAGCACATCCAGGGTTAAATAATTCCCTGTGTCCTGGGGTGGGCAGAAGCTGGGAAAGTGGAATTCCAGAGTTGGAAAAACCCTCAGAGATCCAATCCAAGGCTGCCAAGGCCACCACTGATGTCCCCAAGTGTCACTTCCAGCTTTTCAATCCCTCCAGTGTCCTGGGCAACCTCTTTCCATGCTTTTTAGGGGGGAAATTTTCCCTAATATCCAATTTTTCCTGAAATTTCTGTTGTTCCCGGTCCACTCAGCAAACAGCTCCCAGGAATGGGACCAGCTGGAGAAGAAAAATCCCTGGATCTCAGTTGGAGAAGGAAAAATCTCTGGATCTCAGTTGGAGAAGGAAAAATCTCTGGATCAGCCAGGGGGAGACTCTGGTTTTTCTGGGAGAGCTCTCACAGGGAAAGAAGGAAATTAGGATGGGAGGAATTAAACTGCAGAAGAATTYGGGAAAGATGATCCCAAGGAACCTCTGGAAGAACACAAACTGGTTTTAGGGAGAATTGTGGCATGATAAAAAAGCTCCTGGATTTATCCCAAATTTTGGTGTAAATCCACAGTGGGATGTGGTGGGGCCAGAGCTGATCCTGCTCTGGTGATTCCCAATATTCCAGCTCATTCCAGCTTTGGGATCAAGGCAGGAAAATAGCTGGATTTTGATGATTTTGAGGAAATTCTGAGGATTTGACAGCATCTAATGCCTGCAGTGAATGCTGCTCAAATTTTAAGTAAAAAATGTTAAAAAAGAGCAAATTCTGCACTTCCAAAGCCTGCTGGAGTTCTCCTGCTGGGCTGGGAAGTTGCTGAGTGCTGAGGCCATCCAGAGATCCCAGGAAAAGGGAGGAACCAGAGGCAAATCCTGGATTTTGGAAACCCACGGCCTCAGCTGTGCCAGAGAAGATTTGGATTGGATTTTAGGGA
>NDFG01000049.1:745895-806691 GCA_002167245.1 Sporophila hypoxantha | reverse complement strand
GCATCTTTTGGCTGGAGGCAGGAGGTGTCTGAGGGGGTTAAGGCTCACAAAAATCCCCACAGGAACTTTGGGTTTCAGTTATGGAGAGAAATTCCTGCAGCTCCAAGTGTGCTGGAAAAAAAAAACCCAAAATTATAAAATAATATATCCCAAGGAAAAACCTTCAGAAAGAATTCAGCTCATGGTGTTAATCTTCGGCATAAAGAAAAAAATAATGTTTGAGAGCAGTAGGAAATGTCATTTAAAGCAGGGAAATTCATTCCTTTCCTGCATTATGTTGTGGATAATGACACCAAAAATGTCATTTAAAGGCACTTCCCTCCCAGGAAAAAACACTCACCAAGTCCTTCTCCTTTCAGGTTTTCCACCAGTTGATCCATTTTGATTGATCCTTGTTGGATATTTCCACCTCGTAGAGACTGGAAGAACACCCTGAAAGCAAGACTGGGTGGGGGAAAGGAAGGATTTGGGGTTGGGATGCTGATTTTCCATGGTTCTGTTCCGCAGCGGATGAGGGGAATTGCTGGGAGCACTGGAAATTGGGATATTTCACACCCACCTTCATTCCTAGTGTAATTTTTTTTCCAAATGCAGTCTCTGGCAGGTTTTTCTTCAAGTCAGCGCAATCCATGACGGTGTTTGATGTCCAGGCTGGGAGGCCTGAGGGATAAAGCACAGAAAATTCAGGATTAAGGAGAGCTGGGAGCTCTGTGGAGCCAAAAAAAGCTCTGGAAAAGGTGCAGCTCACTCAGGATCCTGTGTGCAAACCCTGAAAACGCCTCAAATCACAGATGCTGGGATGTTTAAAGCAGGGATTGGAGCAAGCATTTAGTGGGAGGTGGTCAGAACTGAATTATTTTAAAGCATTTTATCTCCTCACCCAGCTGAGACCCAACACCACATTCCTGACTGCCCCAACATTCCAGCAGCAAAGGGATCAGGCAGGAAAGGACAAAGCAGGTTTGTTTGAGAAACCAGTGTTTGGTTAAGAAGAACCAGGTTTAGGTTAAGGAACTAGGTTTAGTTTAGAAATATCAGGTTTAGGTTAGAAACCAGGTTTGGGTTAAGGAACCAGGTTTGGGTTAAGAGAACCAGCTCAGTGAGAAACAGGCTTCCTTTAAGAAACATGAGGTTAGTTGAGAAATCAGATCTGGTTAGAACCACAGTTTGGGTTAAGAAGCCAGGATTTGTAAGGAACGTACGTTCACAGAAAGCAGCGTTTGGTTAAGGAACCAGGCTCAGTGTGTGACCCCCAGCTACAGCGTGCTAAGCTAGGCTCAGGTACATAAACCTCTGGCTCAAGCTACAACCACTCAACCCCTGTCCCCCCTGTGCTAAGCCAGCCCAGCCAGCTTCACTCCCAACTGGTTGGCACACTGCCCTGCTCGTGCTAAGCCGGCTCAGGGGCTCAAGCCAGCTCAGGGGTGCACATCACGAGCTGCGGCGGGCACGGTTGCTGCGCTGTGCTAAGCCTGGCTCACGGTGTAAGCCCAGATTCGCGGTGCTAAGCCGCTCAGGGTGTTAAGCCCGGCTCAGTGGCGCTCAGGGTGCACGCTCACAGCTGGGCGGGCACGGTGCCACGCTGTGCTAAGCCGGCTCAGGGTGTAAGCCTTGGCTCAGATAATCTGGGAGCACACTTAACAGCTGGGCGGGCACGGTGCCCGCGCTGTGCTAAGCCTGGGCTCAGGGCTGTCTAAGCCGCGCTCGGGTGCACACTTCACAGCTGGGCGGGCACGGTGCCCGCGCTGTGCTCAGCCTGGCTCTCGGGTATAAGCCCAGCTCAGGTAGATGAGCACACTCACAGCTGGGCGGGCACAGTGCCGCGCGTGCTAAGCCCGCTCAGGGTGCTAAAGCCCAGCTCAGGTGTGCAGCACTTCACAGCTGGCGCGGCACGCAGTGCCGCGCTGTGCTAAGCCGGCTCAGAGTGTAAGCCCAGTTCACAGACGTGCTTCACCCGGCTCAGGTGCACACTCACAGCTGGAGCGGGCACGGGTTGCCCGCGCTGTGCTGGCTCTCGGCCGATGGTGGCACAGCGCTGGCCCCCCGATGCACAGCTGGCCCCGCCACGGCACGGCGCCACAGCGGGCTGCGGCTCTGCAAAGGGAAACGGGAGAGGGAGAGAATAGCCGTAGGAAACACAAACAACCAAACCAAAACCAAACCCAAAACCACAACTCAACCCAAAAACCCCAAACCCCAAAAATCCCAAACCCCATCCAAAAACCACAACCCCAAACCCCAAAACACACAACAACCAAAAACCAAAAAACCACACCTCAAAACCCAAAAAACCCCAAACCCCAAAACTCAAACCCCAAACCCAAAAAACCCAAACCCAAAACCAAACCCCAAACCAAAAACCCAAATCCAAAACTGCAAACCCAAAAACCACAATCCCAAACCCCCAAATCACAAACCCCAAACCCAACTCAAAAAAACCACAAGCCAAGCCCCCAAACCCAAAAACCACACCACAAACTCCAAAACCCCAAACCTAAAATCCACAAGCACAACCCCAAAACCACAACCCCAAACCCAAAAACTACAGCCTCAAACCTAAAAACCCAAACCCCAAACCCCTAAAACCCAAACCCAAAAACCACAACCCCAAAAAACCAAAAAACTCAAACCCAACACGAAAAATCACAACCCCAACCACAAACTCAAAAACCACAACCCCTAAACCCCACACACTAAAACCACAAACCAAACCCCAAAACCACATCCCAAAAACCAACAACCCCAAACCCAAAAACCATAACCAACACCCAAAACCCCAACCCACGATCTTACTTTGGTGGTTCTTGCTCCGCCTCTGCAGAGAGAGATCAATAAAAAAAGAAATTCACGAGAGGAGAAAAGGATAAAAAGGAATATTCAGATATGGAAAAGATAAAGAATATTCAGGATGAGAGGGAAAAGAGGGAATAAAGGAATTTTAGACATGGGAAAAGCATAAAAGGGAATTTTAGATATTGAAAAAGGAAAAAAAGGAATTTTAGAGATGGGAAAGAGGAATAAAGGATATTTAGAAAATGAGGAAAAGAGGAAAGAAAAGAACATTTAGATGGAGAAAGTCAAAAGGAATTTAGAGATGGAAAAGAATAAAAGAGAATATTAGGTGAGAAAGAAAAAAGGAATTTTAGAGAGGGAAAAGAAGGAAGAAAAGGGATTTAGAGAATAAGGAAAGCATAAAGAATATTTAGATATGGGAAAAGGATAAAAGGAGATTAGTGATGGAAAAAAGAATAGATAGAGAAAAGATAAAGAAAAATCAAGATGGAAAAAGGAAAGAAGTGATTTTAGAGATTGAAAGAGGGAAGAAAAGGAATTTTAGAGATGGGAAAAGATTAAAAGGAATGTAGATATGAAAAAAGGAATAAAATGAATTTTAGAGATGGAAAAGGAATAAAAGGAATATTTAGAGATGAAAGGAATAGAAGGAAAAAAAAATTAGAGAAATAAAGGATTTTAAGAGATGTGAAAAGAGGGAAGAAAGGAATTTTTAGGGTTGGAAAGGAATAAAAGAGGATATTAGAGATGGGGAAAAAAAAAAAGGAATATTAAAATGGGGAAGGAATAAAAGAATATTTAGAGATGGAAAAGGAATAAAATTAGTTTAGAGATGGGAAAAGAGAAGAAAAGAATATTCAGACATGGGAAAGGAGTAAAAGAAATTTTAGAGATGGGAAAGATAAAAGGAATTTTAGAGATGGAAGAAGCGAATAAAAGGGATATTAGCAGATGGAAGAAAAAAAGGAATATTAGGGATGAAAAAGGATAAAAGGTATATTAGAACAGGGGAACAGAGAATACAGGAATATTTAGAGTGGAAAAGATCATAAAGGAGATATTAAAGATGGGAACAAGGAAAAAAGAATTGCAGGCTGGGAACGGTAAATAAAGGGACGAAGGGCTCTAGGGTTCCTTACGGCGCGCGGGCCCGCGGGCTCTCCCGGCGGCGTACTGCAGGATCAGCAGACGTACGGCACACCTGGGGGACGCGCCTCCTGCCCCGCTCACCTCTTACACTAGTACGGGAGACAAGGGAAACAGCCATGGCAATACCCGGGGCATAATCATGGGGATGGACATTCATCTGTGGAACGGAATTACCCCGTCACCTCGCACACATAGTACTGAGGACTCCATGGAATCATCAGGAATATGGGGAAAATCCCATGGGACAATTGGATCTCTCTCTTTGGTTCTGCAATTCCCAAATTAATTTCTCTCCTGATCACTCCTCCTTGTTTTCATGGCTGTGCCATCCTGACATTGATGGTTGGGATTTCTCTGAGTGGAAATGAAGATTCCCCAACATTCCAGCAGCAAAGGGATCAGGCAGGAAAAGACAAAACAGGTTTATTTGAGAAACCAGGTTTGGGTTAAGGAGCCAGGTTTGGGTTAAGGAACCAGGTTTGGGTTAAGGAACCAGGTTTAGTTTGAAAAATCAGGTTTAGGTTAAGAAACCAGGTTTAGGTTAAGAAATCAGGAGCCTGGTGTCCCCAGGATAAACCCTCAGCTGTCCCCTCCTGCTGGGATTGGGGCTGGGCTTTGCTCTTCCTGCAAACCCAGAGCTGGGATCATCCACCCTCCCCTGGCTCTGAGCTGGAATCTGGGTTGGAATCTTCATTTCCACTCAGAGAAATCCCAGCCATCAATGTCAGGATGGCACAGCCATGAAAACAARGAGGAATTACCAGGAGAGGAATGAATTTGGGAATTGCAGCATTTTTGGCTGGAGGCAGGAGGTGTCTGAGGGGGTTAAGGCTCACAAATCCCCACAGGAAACTTTGGGTTTCCAGTTGTGGAGAGAAATTCCTGCAGCTCCAAGTGCAGCTCCTGAGCTTTGTCTCTGGGTCCCTCACTGGGGGAAATGCAGTTACAGCTCCCAGGAAAAGGAATTCCCTGATCCCATGGGATTGGTGCCCATCCCTCCAGGAAAACACAACAATTTTGGGAATTCTGGGCAATCCCAGGGAAACATTGAGGATTCAGCAGAGCAACTCCTCCTCTGGTGGCTCAGGGCAGAGAGGAGAAGGGTGAGAGGCWGGAATTCCAAAGGAATCGCTGGGAATGCTCAGGGCCAGGGTGGTTTTAGGGGGATGAGGAGGGAGTGAAGCCCTGACATCACTCAGCACCCAGGGCAGCCAGAGCCACACTTCCATTTTATTCCATTTTATTCCCTTTTTTTCCCTTTTATTCCATTTTATTCCCTTATATTCAATTTTATTCTATTGGAGTTCTAAATACTAAAAATTTTCAACTTTCTCTACAAACAAACTCTAACTCCCAAGAGAACACTACATTTAACCTACAGCCATAAAAAAAACCTTCCAGAATTAATTAATAACACTAAAATTACAAGTGTGTAGCTGGTTAAAGTGTATGTTATCACAAAGTGAAAAACTTCAGAGTTTATGAAGTAATATAGTAATACATAAAAATAGTAATGCAGTAATATACAGTATATATAGTATATATTATAGTAATATATAAAAAACAAAATAAAGATATTTAGACAAAACCAAATTGTTCTTTACCTTCCTTTCCATAAGTTTAAGTAATACTTTAGAATTAAACAGAAAAGTGCAGCTAGTTAAAAGTGTATGATATCACAAAGTAAAAAACTTCAGAGTTTAGAGTTTTAAAATACAATATCTAAAAAACAAAATAAAGATTTTAAGACAAAACCAAATTGTTCTTCTTTACCTTCCTCTCCATAAGTTTAAGTAATTMTTTTAGAATTAAACAGAAAAGTCTGCGGTGCGGGCTTCAAGAAATTAATTAAGTTAAAAATAAAAATAGTTTAAGTATCACTTCTTAATTAAATAATTTCATCTTAAAAACCCTTATAACAGAAAATATAAACATTGTAACCATTTTTTATATATTTATATATATATATATATATATATATTTATATGTTGTGTTTTCCCAGGATGCTGGAATTCTGTCTTTTCCCAAGTGCTGGAATTTTCTGTTTTCCCGGGATGCTGGGAAAAACCTTCCCCTTTGGGCTGCAATTCCTGGCAGGGATGGATTATTAATCCTCATTCATTCCAGCCAGCTTGATAAGGATATTTCTTTATTTTAAGGAATTTTAGGCCTGAGGAATATTTTTGATCCCAGCCCCCAGCTGGCACAGGAGGCAGGGAAGGAGCAGAATTTGATTTTTTTCCTCTCTGTTTGTTGCAGGCAATCATCAAATATTTACAGGACCAAGGAGTTCTCATCCTGCTCACSTCCTCAGCCTTGGCACGGGAGGATGGTAAGGCCAGGCTGGGGCTGGGCTTAATTCCTGCTGGGTTTTGGAACCTAAACTGAACCTGGTTTCTCAAACTGAACCTGGTTTCTTAGACTAAACCTGGTTTTTTAAACTAAATCTGGTTTCTCAAACTAAATCTGGTTTCTCAAACTAAACCTGGTTTCTCAAACAGAACCTGTTCTTTTAAACTAAACATGATTTCGGAATCCAAACCTGATTTCTCAAACCAAACCTGGTTTCTTAGACTAAACCGGTTTTTTTTAAACTAAACCTGTTTTTTAAACTCAACCTGTTTTTTAAATTAAACCTGGTTTCTTAGACTAAACCTGCTTTTTTAAACTAAATCTGGTTTCTCAAACTAAACCTGGTTTCTCAAACAGAACCTGTTCTTTTAAACTAACCGTGATTTCTGAATCCAAACCTGATTTCTCAAACTGAACCTGGTTTCTTAGACTAAACCTGTTTTTTTTAAACTAAACCTGTTTTTTAAACTAAACCTGTTTTTTAAATTAAACCTGCTTTTTTAAACTAAACCTGCTTTTTTAAACTAAACCTGGTTTCTCAAACTAAACCTGGTTTCTCAAACTAAACTTGATTTCTTAACGCAAACCTGGTTTTTAAACCTAAACTTGATTTCTTATCAGGTTTAGGTTCAGAAACCAGAAACTAAACCTGGTTTCTTACCCCAGACCTGGTTTCTCAAACTAAGCCTGGTTTCTCAAACTAAACCTGGTTTCCCAAAACAAACCTGATTTCTTAACCCAAACCTAGTTTCTTAACCTAAACCTAGATGTTTCAAACTAAACCTAGTTCCTTCATCAAAACCTGGTTTCTCAAACTAAACCTGGTTTCTTAACCTAAACCTAGATTTTTCAAACTAAACCTGATTTCTTAACCCAAACCTGGTTTCTCAAACTAAACCTGTTTCTTTAACCAAAACTTGATTTCTCAAACTGACCCTGGTTTCTTAACCCAAAYCTGGTTTCWTAACCCAAACCTGGTTTCTYAAMCYRAATCKGGTTTCTCAAACTRAAYCWGGTTTCTCAAAMWAAACMKKWTYTSWMAMMAAAMCYRGTTTCTSARACYAWACMTGGTTTCTMARMCYAWAMMTGGTTTCTMAAMCYAAWMCTGGTTTCTCAGACTAWRCMTGGTTTCTMARMCYAARMCTGGTTTCTCAGRCTAAKCCTGGTTTCTCAGRCTAAGCCTGGTTTGTGAGCCCAGCTCTGTTTGTTGCAGGCCTGGAGCCCAAGGAGCCCGTCAGCCTGCTGGCCCTGTTCCTGTTCAGCTCCCCCCGGGCCCTGAGCCCCCGAGGTAGGAGCCTCCCTGTGCTGCCCCAGGCTCAGCTTTAGGCTGCAGGCCTGGCTTAAAGGGCCCACTGCTCTTCAAAAGGTGGATTTTCTGCTCCAAGGTTTGGGATGTTTGGTGGGATCCATCCAGAGCAGGTTTGGGATGTTTGGTGGGATCCATCCAGAGCAGGTTTGGGATGTTTGGTGGGATCCATGTGGAGCAGGTTTGGGATGTTTGGTGGGATCCCTCTGGAGCAGGTTTGGGATGTTTGGTGGGATCCCTCTGGAGCAGGTTTGGGATGTTTGGTGGGATCCCTCTGGAGCAGGTTTGGGATGTTTGTTTGGTGGGATCCATCTCCAGAGCAGGTTTGGGATGTTTGGTGGGATCCATCCAAAGCATTTGGACATTTCTCCAGGGCTGAGCTTTTTGCTTGCTGATTTTTGGAGCTTTTTACTTCAATGTTTTGGGTTTTTTCCCTTTCCGTTCCTTTCCCCTTTTCCTTTCTCTTTTCTTTCCCTTTTTCCTTTCTTTCCTTTCCTTTCCTTTCCTTTTCCTTTCTTTTCCTTTCCTTTTCTTTCCCTTCCTTTCCTTTCCTTTCCTTTTCCTTTCCTTTCCTTTCCTTTCCTTCCTTTTCCTTCCTTCCTTTCCTTTCCTTTCCTTTCCTTCCTTTCCTTTCCTTTCCTTTTCCTTTCCTTTCCTTTCCTTTCCTTTCCTTCCCTCCTCCCTTCCCTCCTTCCTTCCTTCCCTTCCTCCTTCCCTTCCTTCCCTTCCCTTCCTTCCCTTCCCTTCCCTTCCTTCCTTCCCTTCCCTCCCTTCCTCCCTTCCCTTCCCTTCCCTTCCTCCTTCCCTTCCTTCCTTCCCTTCCTTCCTTCCCTTCCTTCCCTTCCCTTCCTCCTTCCCTTCCTTCCCTTCCCTTCCCTTCCCTCCCTTCCTTCCCTTCCTTCCCTTCTCCTTCCCTTCTTCCTTTTGGCCCATTCCAGCAATGATTCAGTGAATTCCCTCCCTTGCTAACTGGACTAAAATCCATTCTGTTTCTCCTTTCCCAGTGGAGAAGCAGGATGCCAGGGGCAGGAAGGAGGGCACTTCCAGGAGTTCCATCTCCCTGAAAATCGCCTCTGTCCTGCCGGGGCTGCGCTACGCCCTGCGGAAAGCAGCCAGCTCCTCCTGCAGTGCCGCGGGCAGCCCCCGCATCCAGGAGCACCTCCAGGAATATGCAGAGCTCCAGGGAAGCTCTCAGGGCAGCCCTGGCCAGGACAGGGACATTCCCAGTGTCCCTGTCCCCTCTCCGTGCCAGGATGGGGATGCTGTCCCTTCCCAGAAGCTCTCGGAGCAATCCCTGGCCCAGCTGCTCCGTTACCTCTCCGACCCCAGCAGCTTCACCCTGGGAATCTCAGCAGCCTTGCAGTGTCTCCGTGGGGCTGGCAGGAAGGTGGCAGCTGATCCTGGGAATTCCTCCTCCTCTTCCTCCTCCTCCTCAGTGCCCCCAAGTGCTGCTCCTTGCACCAGAGCAGCGGGAGCCATGCGGGATAAGAGAGAGCTTCCCAGTCCCGCTCCAGAGAGATTCCTGAAAAGTGTCACCTCTCCCACCAAGCCCTGGGGCCGGGAGCTCAGRAGGAAATCCAGCAGGATCCTCAGGAAGAAGATTCCACCCCCCAAGGCACAGACACCTCCTGGGGAGAGCAACAGCAGGAGCAGGGAGGCAGCCAAGAAAAAAACCAACGGCGCTTCCTCTTGTCCCAAAAAATCGGGATCCACGGGAAATTCCAACGAGCCCATGCTGAAATTGGCCAATTTGCAGTTGCCACATGGAAGGAAAAGAGGTGAGTGCTGGAAAGATGGGATTGKTTTCCTCCTTCCATCCAGCTGGGATGCTCAGGGTTCACTGGGAACCATCCAGGAACTTCCCAAGTGCCTGGAGCATCCAAATCAATCTCAGGAATTATCCCAGGGAACCTACCTGAAATTGAGTCCTTCCTTTGCTTCCAGGTCAGATCTTACTTCTCATTATCCGTATTGAATTGGGAATAAATTAATTCTATTCCAAATTAAATCAGGATAATGAGAAGTAAAATCACAAAACCCCTTCCCCCCATCCCTCCCTTTTCCCAATAAATTTTTAACCCAAAGCATTCCCAAATTAAAACCAACCCCTCCTTTTCCCTGTCCCAGGTGCAGAGGTCCTGGCTGCAGAAATTGTCCACAAACCCCAGTGTGAAAGTGCTGAGAAGGAAAGCTCAGCTCCCAATGGTCCTGCTGTGGAGGCAAAGAGGCCAAAAACCCTGGAAAACCTGGACACAAAGAAGGTTCCTGTCMCTGAGAGTGGCACAAAGCCAGGGAAAAGCAAAATGCAGAAAAACGTGGAAAACAGAGCAGCAAAACCTCCGGAGAAGCAGCAGGAAGGGAGCGGTGAGAAAAAATTCCYTTGGGAAAAAATTCCTTTAAAAGCTGAGCCATCCAATGGCAGGGATGRAATAAATGGGTTTGGATTGAAACGGGGGAAATGGCAAATATTGGGGAGAAATTCTGGGATGGAATTCCCAGAGAATCTTCCTGGATCCCTGGAAGTGTCCAAGGCCACTGGGATAATGGGGGTGAGCCATGGAGGTTGGGAATGGATTGATCCTTAAATTCCCTTCCAGCATTCCATGAATCCAACCATTCCCTCCATTTGCCTTTGGGCTCCTAGAGTGCATCCAGCATCTCTTCCTATGGGATGGCTCCTGCTAAACCAAAAAAACCCCCAAAATCCCCAAAAAAGCCAGTCTTGCTGTAAAAAAACCCCAATTTTGTGTTCTCACTCAATAATGGATGAGCCATGGCGGTTGGAATGGCGATGATCCTTCAATTTCCTTCCAGCATTCCATTGATCCAACATTCCTCACTGCCTTTGGAGCACCAGAGTGCAGTCCAGCATCTCTCCCGTGGGATGGTTCTGCTAAACCAAAAAACCCCCCAAAATCCCAAAAAAGCCAGTTTGGCTGTAAAAAAAAAGAATTTTGTGTCTCACTCAATTAATTGGGATGAGCCATGGGGTTGGGATGGGATTATCCCTAATTTCCTTTCAGCCCATTCCCATGATTCCAACATTCCCTCATTTTGCCTTTGGAGCTCCAAGATGCATCCAGCCGTCTCTCCCATGGGATGGCTCCTGCTAAACCCAAAAAATCAAACATCCCCCAAGTATTTGCTGTAAAAAAAACCCCAATTTTGTGTCTCGTTTGATAATGGGATGAGCCATGGGGTTGGAAATGGGATGATCTTTTTTTTATTTTTTTTTTTCATTTTTTTTATTTAAATTTCCTTCCAGCATTCCATGATCCAGCATTCCATGATCCAACATTCCTTCATTGCCTTTGGAGCTCCCAGGTTGCATCCAGCATCTCTTCCCATGGAATGGCTCCTGCTAAACCCCCAAAAATCCCTGAAATCCTCTTGATTTGGCTGTAAGAAACCCCCAGTTTTTTGTCTCCTCTTAATGAGATGAGCCATGGGTTGGAATGGATGCATCCTTAAATTTCCCTTCCAGCATTCCATGTCATTGCCTTTGGAGCTTCCCAGGTGCATCCCAGCATCTCTTCCCATGGATGGTTTCTGGCTAAACCCAAAAAAAAACCCCAAAGATCCCCAAAAAGCAGTTTGGCTGTAAAAAAAGTAATTTTGTGTCTCACTCAATAATGGACGAGCCATGGGGTTGGAATGGGATGATCCTTAAATTCCCTTCCAGCATTCCATGGAGTTCCAACATTCCTCACTGCCTTTTGGAGCCCCAGAGTGCATCCAGCATCTCTCCCATGGATAGCTTCCGTCCTAAAACCCCAAAAAATCCCCAAAATCCAAAAAAGCCATTTGGCTGTAAAAAAACGTAATTTTGTGTTCCACTTGATAATGACGATGAGCCATGGGGTTGGAATGGGATGATCCCTTAATTCCCTTCCAGCATTCCATGATCCAAAACATTCATTGCCCTCCAGAGACATCCAGCATCTCTCCCATTGGATGCTCTCCTAAACCCCAAAAACCCCCAAAAAAGCCAGTTTGTCTGCTACAAACCCCCAATCCAAAAATGGGATTTTTTCCCTTTCTAAATTGATTTTTCCCTTTTTAAATGGATTTTTTCCCTTTTTAAATGGATTTTTCCCTGTTTCCCCCAGAAGCGGAAGGAGCCGCCCTCGGAGCTCCCGAGCGACAAGCCTCATCCCAACCCCCCGGAGCAGAAATCCAAGGAATGTTCATCCCATGGCAATTCCAGCGTTGCCTTTGCCCTGCCAGGGGACAAACAGCGACTCCCACGCCCTCAACCTGCTGGCTGACCTGGCCCTGGCTCCTGCATCTCCTGCCTTTATTCCCAAAGATTCTGGGATGCGTCCCCTGGAATCCGGGGATTCCTGCGAGCAGCAGAGCCCGTCCGACCCCAAATCCCTGCGCGTTTCGGCCGCGACCACAAATACCACAGGGCAGACAAGCAGGGCAAAAAATCCACTCCCCCTGCAGCAAGTGTCCCTGAGCCAGGCCCTTCCTGAGCAAACAGATCCCAGCCAGGCTGGCCTCTCCTCCCAGGGAAAAAACCTCTGGAATTGTCAGCAGGAGCAGCGCCGGATTTCCAGGTGTTCCCTCCCCGCCCAGCCCCGCAGCCCGCGAGGATGAACTCAACACTCCATCATCTCAGCGAGCACTCCTACGCCTCCCCCATGCCCGAGGATTCCCAAGCAGCCCCCAGATCCCAAAGGGAACAATCCCAGGAGTGCCCCAGCAGCTGCTCCTTGGTTGGGAAGGTGCTGCCGTTCCGGCACCAGCAGAGCAGCGCGCCGAGCCCGCCCGCCAGCCAGAGCTCTCCCAGGAAAAAGGAGGAGTTCTCCAAGAGCCACACGGTGAATCTCTGTGGAACTCCATGAAGGTCACCTGCCGCTGGAAGAGGAATATCTCTTCCCACCTGGACAGCAGGTACACCAACGATTCCCTGGAGAAAACTGTCATCCGGCCCTGCATGGGTAATCAAGTTTGGGAAATGGGGTTTCTGTGCTTTCAGCCCTTTGTGTGCCATCCCTGGTGGGGTTTGTTCCCTGTGTTTCCTGTGGTTTCCTTGGAAAAGAGGGTTTGGGGCTGGTGGTGAGGGGCAGAGTGGATGTGACCCAGCCTCGTGTGCTGGACCCAAAATTCCTCCCCAATCCTGGGGTGATCCATTGGTGTGGGCCAGCAGGGAAAAGGGGAATTCTGGGGATCGGCCCTCCCAGGTGAGACCCCACCTGCAGAGCTGCCCGCAGCCCTGGGACACCAGCGAGCAGCACCTGGAGCCTGCTGAGAGGAGCCCAGAGGAACCATGGAGCTGCTCCAGGGCTAGAGCCAGGCTGGGAAGCTGGAATGTTCCCCTGGAGAAGGAAGGCTGCAGGGAGATGCTTCCACACATTCCAGGGCCTGGCAGGGGCTCCAGGAGAGCTGCAGAGGGACCTGGGCGAGCGCACGCCTAGGGACAAGCACCCTAGGGAATGGCTTCCCAACTGCCAGAGGGCAAGGCATGTATGGGATCTTGGCAATGAGGAATTCCTGGCTGGGCTGGAATTGCCAGAGCAGCTGGGGCTGCCCCTGCATCCCTGCAATGCCCTCACGGCCAGGCTGCGACACTGGGGCTGGAGCAGCCTGGGAACAGGGGGAGGTGTCCCTGCCATGGCAGGGGTGGCACTGGGTATCTTTGAGGTCCCTTCCCACCCAACCCATTCCATGATTCTTGCAAATTCCTGTGGCTCTGCAGACTGGAATGTTGGTCCCTATAAAGCCACCGAGCCCAAGTCCTCCATCCCTCTTTTGGAGCTCAGATTTCCTCTATTTTTTATTTCTTCCTACAAAAGAAGCTTGGAATCTGCTTCAAGCAGGTGCGTGGCTCTCTGCCTTGGGGCTGAGCCCTGCAGGGAGCCAGGGATGAACTCCAGGAGTGAATTTGCAGGTGATGCCGTGAAATTCGGATTTCGCAGGCGTGAACTTCAGGGATGAACTTCACCAGGGGATGAATTCTCAGGGATGAATTTTCAGGGATGAATTTTATGGGATGAATTCCAGGGATGACTCAGGGATGAATTTTGGGTTGCGCGCTCTCTCTATTCGCAATAGCTCATCCTCACACGCCGCGATCGCTCGCATACCACTATCCTGCGTCACAATCTCTACACGAAGTTGAACTCCAGGGATGAGCTCTTATTATATGAACTACCAAGCAGGTTGATGATTTCAAGCGCGACTTTTCAATGAAACTCCAGCGACTGAATTTTAGGGATGAATTTCAGGGATGAATTCCCAGCGGATGGAATTCTCAGGGAATGAACTCCAAGGATGAATTTTAGGGATGAATTTCAGGGATGAATTCCCAGGGATGAATCTCAGGGAGACTCCAGGAAATGAATTTTAGGGATGAAGTCTCAGGAGATGATATTATCAGGGATGAAAATTTCAGGGATGAATTTCAGGGATGAACCCCAGGATGAATTCCCTGAGCTGAACAGAGGAGGATGAGGATGGTTCAAACTCTCTTTGCTTCCCTTGCCAGGCCCTGGATCCTGATTCTCCCGACGATGTGGAAGGGATGAAGCTGATCCTGCACATGTGGGTGGCTTTGTTCTACAGGAAGCCCAGCAAGCTCCTGAGCAGCTCCAGGAAGGTGGTGGAGCACAGCAATCCCAGCAAATTCGTCTCCATCAACAGCTCCGTGGCTTCCTGGAGCTCAGTGACGACAGCCAGGACTGCTTTGGCTCGAGACGTGTCCTGCAGACTCGGGCTCGGATCCTGACCAGACTCCCAGCAGCTCCCTGGACCCCAGCCCCCCTTCCAGGGCGCCCCCAGCCCCAAGAGGAGCCCCCGCGGACTCCCAGACGGACGCGGCCGGAGCTGTGGACAGACCGTGTCCCTCCTCCTCGGGGAGCTGCCCTGCGGGGAGGAGGAGGAGGAGGAGGAGCCTTCCTCCACCAGCTGTCCGAGAGCTTCCCCTGCAGGATGGTTCCAGGGAAAGCTGGGATGGGGCGGGCGGGGAGCGCCGAGGGCGTTCCCGAGGAGAGCGCGCGCCATGTCCTCCAGTGTCACGCGGCGGTGAGTGCGGCCTGGGGCTCCAGGGAATGTTTTCTCTTAAGAGCAGGATTTTCCGCTCCCCCGCCCTCCTAAAAGAACAGGATTTTCCTCTTAAAAGAACGGGATGTTCCTTTTAGAAGAGCAAGGATTTTCCCCTTGGAAGAGCAGGTTTTCCTCTTTAAAAGAGGCAGGATTTCCTCCTAAAAGAACAGGATGTTCCTCTTAAAGGAGCAGGAGTTTCCTCTTATGAAGGAGAATTTTCCTCTTAGGGGAGGAGGATTTTTCATCTCTTAAAAGAGCAAGGAATTTCTTCTAGAGGAGCAGAAGTTTCCTCTTAAAAGGAGCAGGATTTTCCTCTTAAAAGAACAGGATGTTCCTCCTAAAAGAGCAGGATTTTCCTCTTAGGGGAGGAGGATTTTTCATCTCTTAAAAGAGCAGGAATTTCCTCCTAGAGGAGCAGAAGTTTCCTCTTAAAAAAGCAGGAGTTTCCTTTTTAGAGGAGCAGGAGTTTCCTCTTAAAAAGGAGCAGGATTTTTCCTCTTAGAAGAGCAGGATTTTTCCCCTTAAAGGAGCAGAATTTCCTCTTTAAAAGAGCAGGATTTTCCTCTTAAAAGAACAGATGTTCCTCTTAAAGGAGCAGAATTTTCCTCTTAGTAGAAGCAGGACTTTCCTCTTAAAGAAGCAGAATTTCCACTTTAAGAGCAGGATTTTCCTCTAGAGGAGCAGGATTTTCCTCTTAGAGGACAGGATTTTTCTCTTAGGGAAGCAGGATTTTCCTCTAGAGGACCAGGATTTTCCTCTAGAGGAGCAGGATTTCCTCTGGAGGAGCAGATTTTCCACAAGAATGGAGATGTGCTTGTGGGTATCCAGGGAAGCAGGGATGCCATCCAAGGGGAGGAATCCCAAATTAAAGTAATTAAAGTGTCGAGCTCAGCACCTGTTTCCTGATTTTAAATTCTGAGTTTTGTGTGCGCTCAGCTGGGGGATCAGGGCAGCCCCCAGCAGCACAGAGCAGAATTCCAAATCCAGCACAGCCATTCCCCATGTGGATTTGGAAAGCTGGGATTTGTCTGGCTCTGGGGTTTTTCTCCCACACAGGTGCCAGTGCCATGTGCTTTGCAATCACTTCCCCTCATCCCTCCAGTGAAATCCATGAAAATTCCATTCTGGAAAAAGCTCAAATTAATTTTACACTTTCTCTCAGTCTGCACATGGTCAGGACTGGAGGTTTTTGGGGTGAAACATAAAATGTGGGGATCTGCTGAGATTTATTTCCCAGCCTGAATTCTCAAATTAAAATAATTCCTTTAAAAAACTTGAACAGAGGGAGCAAGCTTCCATAGGGCTTGGAACTGTTTTGCACGAAGGAAGAAATATTCCAGTGGGTTTTTTTCCTGCATTTTTCTTGTGAGGAATGTTTTCTTCTTGTTTACCTGTGGCCTTGTGTTCCAGGAGGAGCCAGCCAAGCAGGACCTGCTGGATGCCTCAGGATCACCCCCTGCCTCGCCGAGGAGCTCGGCTGTCCAGCAAATCCCCGGATGCTCCGGAAAACCCCGGGAGCGCAAACCTCAAACTCCAGCACAGCTCCGTGACACGACCCCCCCAGTGCACCTCAGGAAACGGGAGCAGCACGCAGGAACAGCGCAGGAAGCAGGCCTCAGGGGAGTGGCCCCGGCCCTCCCGAGGATGAGGAGGGAGCAGGAGGCTCTGCGGCATTCCCTGGAAGGGAGGATGGCACTGCATCCGCAGCCTGCCTGTGATTCCGTGCCCTTGGAAGCAGCTCCTGGAAGTGCAGAGCCTGGGGGAGCCCCTGCAGGAAGGGAAGGAATGCCAGGAGGCCTCGAGCACTCAGAAAAGAGGAGAGAGAGGAGGAGGAGGCAGGAGAAAGAAGGAGAGCGAGGAGTTGGAGGATGAAAGCTCCTTCATGGGCCCCGTGGGTTTGGTGCTGTCGGAGAGCAGCGATGCCGAGATGGAATGCGAGCAGAATCCGGGCGAATTCGGCGTCTCCTGAGGAGTTTGGTGTTCCTGAACAGACCCCGTGCCCAGCCCCACCCTCCCTGGCACCCCCTGCCCCTGACAGAATCCTCGCCAGTGCCTCAGAAGGGGCCTGGACTGTCCCTGGAGGCTTTCCTGAGGAGGTGTCACCACACCAGTGAGGAGCTCCCGGTACCCTGGATGCTCTGGGCACGCCGGAGTTGGAGACAAACGGGCTGGAGTGGCCGAGGTGGGGTCACCCCAGAGTGACATGCAGGGAGCTGCCGGGGTGCCCCCTGAGGCCAGCCCTGTCCCGTGGGCACAGCCTGACCAGCGTCACACCGACAGCCCGGGAGCTGCCGGGGCCGCGCTTGGCTCCGGGCACACAAACCGGGATCAGCGCGCCTCCGGAGAGCGCTGGGAGCGTGCTGGGAGCGCTGGGAATCCCCCTGCAGGCCGGGAATGAGCCTGGCCCTGTCCCCGACACCACTCTGTCTGCCCGGCCTCTCCAATGGATCCATGGATCCCTGGGCTGCTCCAGAGGATCAGCCCATGGGAGCCTCCCAGTCACCGTCCCAGATGACCTGGGACAGGGCAGCTGCTGCTCCCAGCGGGGGGGGCGACGCCGATCCCACCCCATTCCCTGGATGCTGAGGAGTCAAAACCAAGGTGGGAACGGGGTTTTGGTGGCAGGAACAGCTGGGGAGCCCCTTTGCCAATGCACAGAGGACTGGATGATCCCATGGAGCAGGAGATGGCCGGGACTCCCCCTTTGAGTACACAGACATAGGAGATGAGTGCAGAGCTGCAGGAGACGAGGATGCATCCCTGGGATGGAGAATTCCCCTGGGAACGACACCACAAACACAGATGTGGCGGAGATCCCTCTCCACCACCACCTCCTGGAACCAGAGCCCTCCTCCTCCATCAGGGAGGGCATCTCAGCCATACAGGAGCTCCCCAGGCAGCAGCAGAGCTTCCCAAACATCCAGGGGGACTCAGCTCCTGTTCTCCGCTGCCGGAGACTCCCAATGGCGGCATTTCCCGCTGTGCCGGGCCGCGCGGGAGTCGGTGCTCGTGCCGGCCTCTGGACAGCCGTGCCGGAAGGAGGAGCCACACTGGTGAGCGTGGCTGCCTGGAGCCCGGATGGCTCCTTCCATCCCAGCTGTTCCCAAGAGCTGATGGAGTCCCCCGCTCCCCTGCTCCCGTGGAAGCGTCAGGCAGAGCCGGGATCTGCTCTTCCTTCTCCGTATTGATCCATGGACGATCCGGAGCTGCGGAGCCAGGTTCACCCCTCCTGAGGCGGCTGCCTGGGATGCTCCCTCCCACTCCAGACAGTGCCCGCTGGCTGGGAGCCATGGCAGCCCCAGGAGCAGCCCGCAGGAGCAGCCCCAGGAACGCATGGCAGCCCGCAGAGCTGTGGCAGCCTCGGATCCATGGCAGCCCCAGGAGCTATGTATCCGCAGAAGCCATGTACCCCAAGAAATGGGCCCACATGGTAGCCCCAGGAGCTGTGGCACCCAGAAGCTGTGGGTAGCCATGGTAGCCCCAGGAACCATGGTAGCCCATGAGTGTTGGCAGGCCCCAGAAGCCATGGCAGCCCCAGGAGCCCCAGGAGCTGTGGCAGCCTAGGGAACACATGACAGCCCCAGAAGTTGTGGTAGCCCCAGAAGCCCTGGCAGCCCCAGAAGTTGTGGTGCCCAGAAGCTGTCGTAGCCCTGGTAGCCCCAGAAGCCCTGGGCAGCCCAGAAAGCCATGGCAGCCCCATACGAAGGTCCATGGGTAAGCCCCATGAGTGGTGGCAAAGCCCCCAGATTGGTAGCCCCACGAAGCTGTCGTAGCCCCAGGAAACCATGGTAGCCCCATGAGTGGTGGTAGCCCCAGAAGCTGTGTAGCCCTGGAGCCCCCGGAGGCCCGCGCCAGGGGATGCCAGAAGGGAGCCCTGGGAGCAGCCTTTCCTGCCAGAGGAGCTGGAAGGAGCAGCATTCCCAGTCCTGCACCTTTCCCAGCCAGGAGTGTCCCCTGTGCAGCCCTGGGATGTGTGTGAGCACCACCCGAGGATCCCAGGTGTTCCCTGATCCCGACTGTGCCGGTGCTGAGGTGGGACAGGCGAAGAAATTCCCGCCTCTCATCCCGTGGGACGACGGCCAGGGATCTCTCTGCGAGAACAGCTGGAGTTCAGTGATGCCAAGGATATTTTGGATGTGCTCCCAAGGAAGAGCAGCTCCCAAGCCAAGACACACACGAGGGCTTGGCCTTTGAAGATCCATTGGAGAATCCTTTGGTGACTTCAGACCAGGAATATTTGGAGGAGAATTCTCGCTCCCCTCTTCCAAGCAGGAGTTCCTGCATCATGAGATATGTGGGATGCTGCAGGAGCAAGGACTACCTGGGACAGCTCCTCCAGGAGCCCCGAGCACACGGAGGAGCCAGGGGAAGCCTGGGACTGGGACATGCCCAGGGACTCCGGGAGCCTCGTGGTCACCAGGCAGTGCAGGAGAGGGTGAACATTTCCAGCTGCCCCGAGGCGCAGCCGCCGTGCCCGGGAGTCCCACCTGGCCCGATCCCTGCTGGGACCTGGAGGGGCCTGCAGGAAATCACCCAGAACACTTTGGACATGGAGTGTCTCCGCTTCCATTATAAGCTAAAAGAAATCCTGAGGGATGGCAAACCGCCCTTCTCTACCTCCAAAAGCCTCTTCCCGACGGACTTCTCTGCCCATATCCCGCTGTCCCACGCAGCAGGAGCCCCCTGCAGGTGACAATTCCCCCTCGGAACGGGTGGGCTCCGCTCCCTGCAGGGACCTCGGGCCGCCCAGGAGGGGCCGGGTGAACTCCAGGAGTGAATTTGGAGGTGATTGGAGTTCGATTCCCAGGCGTGAACTTCAGGGATGAACTCCAGGGATGAATTCCCGGATGAATTCTCAGGGATGAATTTTCAGGGATGAATTTTAGGGATGAATTCCAGGGATGAGATTTTAGGGATGAATTCTCAGGGATGAACTCCAGGGATGAATTTTGGGTGAATTTCAGGGATGAAATCTCAGGGATGAATTCTCAGGTGAACTCCAGGGATGAGCTCTAGGGATGAACTCCAGGAATGAATTTCAGGGATGAACTCCAGGAATGAATTTTAGGGATGAAGGTTCCAGGGATGAATTTCCCAGGGATGAATTCTCAGGGATGAACTCCAGGGTTGAATTTTAGGGATGAATTCCCAGGGATGAATTCCCAGGGATGAATTCTCAGGGATGAATTCCAGGGATGAATTTCAGGGATGAATTCCCAGGGATGAATTCTCAGGGATGAACTCCAGGAATGAATTTTAGGGATGAACTCCAGGGATGAATTTCAGGGATGAATTTCAGGGATGAATTTCAGGGATGAAATCTCAGGGATGAATTCTCAGGGATGAACTCTAGGGATGAACTCCAGGAATTAATTTCAGGGATGAATTCTCAGAGATCAACTCCAGGGATGAACTCCAGGGATGAATTCCAGGGATGAACTCCAGGGATGAATTCCCAGGGATGAATTCTCAGGGATCAATTTCAGGGATGAACTCTAGGGATGAACTCCAGGGATGAAATCTCAGGGATGAATTCTCAGGGATGAACTCCAGGGATGAATTTTAGGGATGAATTCCCAGGGATGAATTTCAGGGATGAACTCCAGGAATGAATTTTAGGGATGAATTCTCAGGGATGAACTCCAAGGATGAATTTTAGGGATGAATTTCAGGGATGAATTCCCAGGGATGAATTCTCAGGGATGAACTCCAGGAATGAATTTTAGGGATGAAGTCTCAGGGATGAATATCAGGGATGAATTTCAGGGATGAATTTCAGGGATGAACCCCAGGGATGAATTCCCTGAGCTGAACAGAGGAGGATGAGGATGGTTCAAACTCTCTTTGCTTCCCTTGCCAGGCCCTGGGATCCYGATCTTCCCGACGATGTGGAAGGGATGAAGCTGATCCTGCACATGTGGGTGGCTCTGTTCTACAGGAAGCCCAGCAAGCTCCTGAGCAGCTCCAGGAAGGTGGTGGAGCACAGCAATCCCAGCAAATTCGTCTCCATCAACAGCTCCGGTGGCTTCCTGGAGCTCAGTGACGACAGCCAGGACTGCTTTGGCTTCGAGACGTGTCCTGCAGACTCGGGCTCGGATCCTGACCAGACTCCCAGCAGCTCCCTGGACCCCAGCCCCCCTTCCCAGGGCGCCCCCCAGCCCCAGAGGAGCCCCGCGGACTCCCAGACGGACGCGGCCGGAGCTGTGGACAGCACCGTGTCCTCCTCCTCGGGGGAGCTGCCCTGCGGGGAGGAGGAGGAGGAGGAGGAGCCTTCCTCCACCAGCTGTCCCGAGAGCCTTCCCCTGCAGGATGGTTCCAGGGAAAAGCTGGATGGGGCGGGCGGGGAGCCCGAGGGCGTTCCCGAGGAGAGCGCGCGCCATGTCTCCAGTGKCACCGCGGTGAGTGCGGCCTGGGGGCTCCAGGGAATGTTTTCTCTTAAAGAGCAGGATTTTCCTCTTAAAAGAGCAGGATTCTCCTCCTAAGAGAGCAGGATTCTCCTTCTAAAAGAGCAGGATTTTCCTCCTAAAAGAACAGGATTTTCCTCTTAAAAGAACGGGATGTTCCTTTTAGAAGAGCAGGATTTTCCCCTTGGAAGAGCAGGATTTTCCTCTTTAAAAGAGCAGGATTTTCCTCCTAAAAGAACAGGATGTTCCTCTTAAAGGAGCAGGAGTTTCCTCTTATGAAGGAGAATTTTCCTCTTAGGGGAGGAGGATTTTTCATCTCTTAAAAGAGCAGGAATTTCCTTCTAGAGGAGCAGAAGTTTCCTCTTAAAAGGAGCAGGATTTTCCTCTTAAAAGAACAGGATGTTCCTCCTAAAAGAGCAGGATTTTCCTCTTAGAAGAACAGGATTTTCCTCTTAAAGGAGTGGGATTTTCCTCTTAAAAGAGAAGGAGTTTCTTCTTATGAAGGAGAATTTTCCTCTTAGGTGAGAAGGATTTTACTCTTAGAGGAGCAGAATTTTCTTCCTATAAGAGCAGGATTTTCCTCTTAGGGGAGGAGGATTTTTCATCTCTTAAAAGAGCAGGAATTTCCTCCTAGAGGAGCAGAAGATTCCTCTTAAAAAAGCAGGAGTTTCCTTTTAGAGGAGCAGGAGTTTCYTCTTAAAAGGAGCAGGATTTTCCTCTTAGAAGAGCAGGATTTTCCCCTTAAAGGAGCAGAATTTCCTCTTTAAAAGAGCAGGATTTTCCTCTTAAAAGAACAGGATGTTCCTCTTAAAGGAGCAGAATTTTCCTCTTAGTAGAGCAGGACTTTCCTCTTAAAGAAGCAGAATTTCCACTTTAAAAGAGCAGGATTTTCCTCTAGAGGAGCAGGATTTTCCTCTTAGAGGAGCAGGATTTTTCTCTTAGGGAAGCAGGATTTTCCTCTAGAGGACCAGGATTTTCCTCTAGAGGAGCAGGATTTTCCTCTGGAGGAGCAGGATTTTCCACAAGAATGGAGATGTGCTTGTGGGGTATCCAGGGAAGCAGGGATGCCATCCAAGGGGGAGGAATCCCAAATTAAAGTAATTAAAGTGTCGAGCTCAGCRCCTGTTCCTGATTTAAATTCTGAGTTTGTGTGCGCTCAGCTGGGGGATCAGGGCAGCCCCCAGCATGCCAGAGCAGAATTCCAAATCCAGCACAGCCATTCCCAYGTGGATTTGGAAAGCTGGGATTTGTTGGCTCTGGGGTTTTTCTCCCACACAGGTGCCAGTGCAGTGCTTTGCATCACTTCCCTCATCCCTCCRGTGAAATCCATGAAAATTCCATTCTGGAAAAAGCTCAAAATTAATTTTTACACTTTCTCCAGTCTGCACATGGTCAGGACTGGAGGTTCTTGGGGTAAACATAAAATGTGGGGATCTGCTGAGATATTTYCCAGCCTGAATTCTCAAATTAAAATAATTCCTTTAAAACTTGAACAGAGGAGCAGCTTCCATAGGGCTGGAACTGTTTTGCACAAAGGAAGAAATATTCCAGTGGGKTTTTTTTCCTGCATTTTCTTGTGAGGAATGTTTTCTTCTTGTTAACCTGTGGCTTGTGTTCCAGGAGGAGCCAGCCAAGCAGGACCTGCTGGATGCCAGGATCACCCCCWGCCCTCCCGAGGAGCTCGGCTGTCCCAGCAAATCCCCGGATGCTCCGGAAAACCCCGGGAGCSAAACCCCAAACTCCAGCACAGCTCCGTGGACAGACCTCCCCAGTGCACCTCAGGAAAACGGGGAGCAGCAGCAGGAAAAGCAGCAGGAAGCAGGCTCAGGGAGTGGCCCCGGCCCTCCCGAGGATGAGGAGGGAGCAGGAGGCTCTGGGCATTCCCTGGAAGGTGAGGATGGCACTGATCCGCAGCCTGCCTGTGATTCCGTGCCCTTGGAAGCAGCTCCTGGAAGTGCAGAGCCTGGGGGAGCCCCTGAGGAAGGGAAGGAATGCCAGGAGGCCTCGGAGCACTCAGAAAAGGAGGAGAGAGAGGAGGAGGAGGAGGAGAAGAAGGAGAGCGAGGAGTTGGAGGATGAAAGCTCCTTCATGGGCCCCGTGGGTTTGGTGCTGTCSGAGAGCAGCGATGCCGAGATGGAATGCGAGCAGAATCCGGGGAATTCGGCGTCTCCTGAGGAGTTTGGTGTTCCTGAACAGGACCCCGTGCCCAGCCCCACCTCCCTGGCACCCCCCTGCCCTGACAGATCCTCGCCAGTGCCCTCAGAAGGGGCTGGGACTGTCCCTGGAGGCTTTCCTGAGGAGGTGTCACCAAACCAGGAGGAGCTCCCGGATCCCTGGGATGCTCTGGGCACGCCGGAGTTGGAGACAAACGGGGCTGGAGTGGCCGAGGTGGGGTCACCCCASAGTGACAGCAGGGAGCTGCCGGTGCCCCCTGAGCCCAGCCCTGTCCATGGGGCACAGCCTGACAGCGTCACAGACAGCCCGGGAGCTGCCGGGGCCGCGCTTGGCTCCGGGCACACAAACCGGGATCAGGCGCCCTCCGGAGAGCGCTGGGAGCGTGCTGGGAGCGCGGGATCCCCCTGCAGGCCGGGAATGAGCCTGGCCCTGTCCCCCGACACCAGCTCTGTCTGCCCGGCCTCTCCCAATGGATCCATGGATCCCTGGGCTGCTCCAGAGGATCAGCCCATGGAGARCCTCCAGTCACCGTCCCAGAGTGACCTGGGACAGGGCAGCTGCTGCTCCCAGCGGGGTGGGGGCGACGCCGATCCCGACCCCAATTCCCTGGATGCTGAGGAGTCAAACCAAGGTGGGAACGGGGTTTTGGTGGAGGAACAGCTGGGGAGCCCCTYTGCCAATGGCACAGAGGAGCTGGATGATCCCATGGGAGCAGGAGATGGCCGGGACTCCCCCTTTGAGTACACAGACATAGGAGATGAGTGCAGAGCTGAGGAGAGCGAGGATGCATTCCCTGGGATGGAGAATTCCCCTGGGAACGACACCACAAACACAGAGATGGCGGAGATCCCTCTCCACCACCACCTCCTGGAACCAGAGCCCTCCTCCTCCATCAGGGAGGGCATCTCAGCCATACAGGAGCTCCCCAGGCAGCAGCAGAGCTTCCCAAACATCCAGGGGGACTCAGCTCCTGCTTCTCCCGCTGCCGGAGACTCCAATGGCGGCATTCCCGCTGTGCCGGGCCGGCGGGAGTCGGTGCTGTGCCGCCTTTGGAAACCGTGCTGGGAAGGAGGAGCCACACTGGTGAGCGTGGCTGCCTGGAGCCCGGATGGCTCCTTCCATCCCAGCTGTTCCCAAGAGCTGGTGGAGTCCCCAGCTCCCTGCTCCCCCGTGGAAGCGTCAGCAGAGCCGGGATCTGCTCTTCCTTCTCCGTATGATCCATGGGACGATCCGGAGCTGGCGGAGCCAGGTTCACCCCTCCCTGAGGCGCTGCCTGGGATGCTCCCTCCCACTCCAGACAGTGCCCGCTGGGCTGGGAGCCATGGCAGCCCCAGGAGCAGCCCCAGGAGCAGCCCCAGGAACCATGGCAGCCCCAGGAGCTGTGGCAGCCTCGGGATCCATGGCAGCCCCAGGAGCTATGGTATCCCCAGAAGCCATGGTAGCCCCAGGAGCCATGGTAGCCCCAGGAGCTGTGGCAGCCCCAGAAGCTGTGGTAGCCATGGTAGCCCCAGGAACCATGGTAGCCCCATGAGTGGTGGCAGCCCCAGAAGCCATGGCAGCCCCAGGAGCCCCAGGAGCTGTGGCAGCCTTGGGAACCATGACAGCCCCAGAAGTTGTGGTAGCCCCAGAAGCCCTGGCAGCCCCAGAAGTTGTGGTAGCCCCAGAAGCTGTCGTAGCCCTGGTAGCCCCAGAAGCCCTGGCAGCCCCAGAAGCCATGGCAGCCCCAGAAGCCATGGTAGCCCCATGAGTGGTGGCAGCCCCAGAAGTTGTGGTAGCCCCAGAAGCTGTCGTAGCCCCAGGAACCATGGTAGCCCCATGAGTGGTGGTAGCCCCAGAAGCTGTGGTAGCCCTGGGAGCCCCCGGAGCCCGGCAGGGGATGCCAGAGGGAGCCCTGGGGAGCAGCCTTTCCTGCCAGAGGAGCTGGAAGGAGGCAGCATTCCCAGTCCTGCACCTTTCCCAGCCCAGGAGTGTCCCCTGTGCCAGCCCTGGGATGTGTGTGAGCACCACCCCGAGGGATCCCAGGTGTTCCCTGATCCYGACTGTGCCGGTGCTGAGGTGGGACAGGGAGAAATTCCCGCCTCTCCCATCCCGTGGGACGAGCCCAGGGATCTCTCTGGAGAACAGCTGGAGTTCAGTGATGCCAAGGATATTTTGGATGTGCTCCCAAGGGAAGAGCAGCTCCCAAGCCAAGACACACACGAGGGCTTGGCCTTTGAAGATCCATTGGAGAATTCCTTTGGTGACTCAGACCAGGAATATTTGGAGGAGAATTCTCGCTCCCCTCTTCCAAGCAGGAGTTCCTGCATCATGAGATMYGTGGATGCTGCAGGAGCAAGGACTACCTGGGACAGCTCCTCCAGGAGCCCCGAGCACACGGAGGAGCCAGGGGAAGCCTGGGACTGGGACATGCCCAGGGAYTCCGGGAGCCTCGTGGTCACCAGGCAGTGCCAGGAGAGGGTGGAACATTTCCAGCTGCCCCGGAGGCGCAGCCGCCGTGCCCGGGAGTCCCACCTGGCCCGATCCCTGCTGGGGACCTGGAGGGGCCTGCAGGAAATCACCCAGAACACTTTGGACATGGAGTGTCTCCGCTTCCATTATAAGCTAAAAGAAATCCTGAGGGATGGCAAACCGCCCTTTTCTACCTCCAAAAGCCTCTTCCCGACGGACTTCTCTSCCCATATCCCGCTGTCCCCACGCAGCAGGAGCCCCCTGCAGGTGACAATTCCCCCCTCGGACGGGTGGCTCCRCTCCCGCAGGGACCCTCGGGCCGCCAGGAGGGGCCGGGCCCGGAGCCGGGAGCGCGGGGCCGCGCTGCGCCTGGGCCGGCTGCGGCTCCGGCACGGCCCGGAGCCAGAGCCATGTGGGGCCGGGGACGTGGCCGGCATCCTGCACGAGTTCTCCGAGTTCCAGAGGGTGCTGCTGGCCGGGGCCCGGGCCGGCAGCGCTGCCCCGGGGCAGGGGGAGGCCGGGAGCGCCCGGCCGGGGCTGGCCCGGCCCCGCAGGACAGCRGCGTTCCCGGGAATGGTGGCGGAGCTGTGCGGGGCCCTGCGCTGCCGCCTGCGCCGCGTGGCCGCCAGCCGGCAGCCCGGAATGTTCTACCTGCTGGAGACCGGCAAGGAGCCCTTCTTCGACAGCGTGAAGGTGGGAGCTGCTCGTGGGCCGGGGTGCAGGGAATGGGTGTGGGTGAATGGGGGTGGACTGGGATGGGTGGGGATGGATGGGGATGGACTGCAATGGATTGGGGTGGGTTGGGATGGATGGAGATGAATGGAATGGATCGAGATGGATTGGGGTGGATTGGGATGGAATGGATGAATGGAATGGATCAGGATGGATGGAATGGATCAGGATGGATGGAATGGATCGGGATGGATTGGAATGGATCTGGATGGATCGGGATGGATCGGGATGGATGGGGATGGATGGGGATGGATCTGGATGGATGGAATGGATGGGGATGGATCTGGATGGATGGGGATGGATTGGAATGGATCAGGATGGATCAGGATGGATGGAATGGATGGGGATGGATGGAATGGATGGGGATGGATCGGGATGGATGGAATGGATCAGGATGGATCGGAATGGATGGGGATGGATCAGGATGGATTGGAATGGATCAGGATGGATCGGGATGAATGGGGATGGATTGGGATGGATGGAATGGATGGGGATGGGCAGCTTCAGGGGGAGAGGTAAGGGTGGCAGGAGCAGGGAAGCTCGGGCAGCCTGGCAGGGATGCTTTGGGAGCCAGGAGCCACCTTGGCTCCCGGTGCCAGGAGCTTGAATCACAGGCACAGGAGCCTTGGGACTGAGTCATCAGAGAATCRTGGAATGGTTTGGGTGGGAAAGGACCTTAAGGAYCATCCAGTTCCARCCCCATGGCAGGGACACCTCCCACTASCCCAGGGTGCTCTGCCTGGCCTTGGGCACTGCCAGGGATCCAGGGGCACTCACAGCTGCTCTGGCARTTCCAGMCCAGCCAGGAATTCCTTCCCAATATCCCATCTAAATCTACTCTGGTTAATTTGAAGTCCAACCATCCCCCAGCCCTRCCAAGGCCCCCATGTCCCCARGTGCCACATCCATGTCCCKTTTACATCCCTGCAGGGCTGGGGGCTCCCCATTCCCCTGGGCAGCTCGTTTCCCTTCCTGTCCCCATGTTCCCAGGAGAACATTCCCCACCCAAGCCTGCCCTGTGTGTGTTGCAGGCCCTGCTGAAGGCAGAGGGGTTCGTGAGGATGGAGCCCCTGAGCTTCTGCAGAGCCCAGTGCCGGGACAGCGAGCGGCTGCTGGTCATCGTCAGGAACGAGGACATCGCCTCCCACATCCACACTGTGAGCCTGAACCCCTGCTCCTTCCCTCAGCACTGGGACTTCATCCCAGCATCCATTCAAAAAGTGGGAGCAGCCCAGCTCCAAGCACTGAGGTTGGGTTTCCCTGGTCCAGCCTCACCCTGACTCAGCAGTTCAGGGAATGGTTAATCTCTGCTTCCAGTGCTGGGCTGGGATGTGGGGACAGGCAGTGTTGGCTGGGCAGGGCAGGGCTGGGCTGGGCTCCCTGAGTGCAGTGGGACAGGGCTGGGCTGGGCTCCCTGGGTGGGCTGGGTGGGCTGGGCTCCCTGCTCGGCTGGACTGGGCTCCCTGCTGAGCTGGGCTGGGCTGCTGGGGCTGGGCTGGGCTGGGGACTGCCTGGGCTGGGCTGGGCTGGGCTGGGCTCCCTGGGAGTTGCGGCTGGGCTTCCGGCTGGGCTGGGCAGAGGCTAGGCTGGCTGGGCTGGCAGGGCTGGGCTCCCTGAGCACGACTGGGTCCCTGGGCTGGGCTGTTCCCAAATGCCTGTTCCTGGGGCAGGTGCCGTGCCTGCTGGAGCTGAAGCGCTGTCCCAGCGTGGTGTTTGCCGGCGTGGACGAGCCCGAGGAGGTGACAGGGGACACATTCCAGGAGCTCTTCCAGGCCGGAGGGTTCGTGGTGTCCGACGAGGAGCTGCTGGAGAGGGTGACCCTGGGTGAGTCTCACTGACACATTCCCAAACTTCCCCTTGCTGCTGTGTCCAGTGGGGGATTCTGGCCTCTCTCTGACTCCATCCCTCTCTCTGGGATGCAGTGCCCAGCTCATGGGTCCCAAAACATCCCTGGACAGGGCAGGGCTGTCCCAGGATGTTTGTTTGGCCTGGAGACTCATGGAATGCTTTAGGTTGGAAGAGACCTTAGGGATTATCCAATTCCATGGGCAGGGACACCTCCCCTAYCCCAGGCTGCTCCAGCCTGGCCTTGGACATTGCAGGGATGCAGCTGCTCTGGGAATTCCAGCCCAGCCAGGAATTCCTYCCCGGTATCCAGTGGGAAAAGGAGGAGAACTTGCTGCTCCCTTCAGCTCCTTAGTGGGAAGTGGCAGAGAAAACAGAGCCASCTCTTCTGGGAGATGCTCTGTGAGGTGACAGGGACAGCTGCACGTGTCCTTTAGGATATCAGGGAAAAATTGACACCAGGACGTGATCCCAGTTCCCYGTCCTGTGCAGTTTGATCTCCATCCTTGCAGAGACTCAAAGCTGCCCTGGACAAAGCCCTGAGCACCCCCAGGTGGCCCCACCTGGGGCAGGGCTGGGCCCAGAGACCCCCAGGTCCCCTTCCCAGCCACGCTGAGCTCTGGTGTCCCCTCAGGCCAGCTGAAGGAGGTGGTGAAGGTGCTGGAGAAGCTGAACAGGAGCGGGAGGTGGAAGTGGCTCCTGCACCACAGGGAGAGCAAGAAGCTCAGAGGAGACCTCAGGTAACGGCTCTGCCTGGCAAACTGGGGATTTCTGGGATGGAGCAGCAGGGCCTGGGACCTGGAGAGCATCAGATGGCCTGGAATGTTCTCCTGGATGTGATGCTGGATGAGGCAGAGCTCTGGCAGCTCTCCTTGCTCCCTGCTRGGCTTCCATAGGCTCCTCCCTGGCTCCTTGGCAGAGATGCCCTCAGGGAGTGCTGCAGGCTCCTGGAGAGGCACAGATTCCCTTGAGGAGCTGCACATTCCCAAAACTCCCAAAGCAAACTTCCCTCCCTTCCCACCAGCTCATCCCAGCTCCTGGCACACCCCTGGAGCTCAGGGCACCTTCCTGGGCTCTGCCCCCTCTGCTCCTTTTCCTGCCCCATCACAGCTGGGATTTGGRCAGGGATGGGGGCCTGAGCTGGGGGTGCAGAGAAGGAATTGCCACTCCAGTTCCCACCAGGAATGCTTGAAGATGGAGCTGCTCTGGCCTGGGTTCATCCAGGGATGGGTGAAGTGAGAAAASTCCTGGGTTGGGATAAAGCCAGTTTAGCAGGGAAAGGGAAAGCTGGGAAAACCAAGGGATTCATCCCCATTTCCCATCACAGGCCATCCCCAGGAAAACTCCATCATCACCACCTCTCCCAACATCCTCTCTTCTTCTCCTCCTCCCAGTTTTGTATCCTGAGCCTGATTCCAGGCTCTGGAACACCCCCTGGGACAGTGGCACTCACCTGTCCTGGCCTTGTGCCCCCAGGCCTGTGGGGTGAGTGAGGAGCAGCCTTGGCTTTCCAAACCCTGCTCCAGCAACAGCAAAACCTCCCTGACGCTCCCACAGCTCCCAGCACAAACCCCAGAGCAGCCCCTGAGGCAAAAATGAACCAACCCCAGGCAAAACCAGCACAGGCAGCCCTGGGGCAGGGGGGAATTTGCCACTTTGGATCCMAAAATCACCCGTGGGACTGGAAAAACCACCCGGAAAGGCGGATCCCACCCTGCCTGCTCATTCCCTGAGCCGTGCCCGTGCCCCTCTCTCAGCAGGGACGATGGCAGTGCCCAGAAGAAGCAGCTGCTGCTGAGGTGGTGCCAGGGGGCAGAGCTGCTGGAGCCGCTGCCCTTCCACGGCTGCGACTCGGCGGCCGAGCCCCGGCGTGCCCAGTGCCTGCTGGGGCTGCAGGCGCAGCACGTCCGCGCCAGGTTCGCCGTGTACCTCACAGGTGAGGGGAGCCCAACCCTGCAGCTCTGAAAGGGCCCGGGAAAGGGATGGGGGAGGATAAAAAATCCCTGTTCTCCTGCGGGAATTGCTTCTTCCAGGTGTGGGTCAGGTGTGAGTGCTGAAAAGGAATTTGGGGTTTTTGGAGGTTGATGAATTCCAGCAGTTTTTGGAGCCTGTGGGTGGYTGAGGCTGTTGGCAAAGCAGCAGAGCAGCCACAGTGGGGTTTAGGGATATTTCCCTTTGTTGGAAATAACGGAGCTGCTGCTCCTGCCCTTGCAGAAAATCCCAGCAGCAGCTGCAGGGARATGCTGGAAAGCAAAGGAATTCTTGTGGCTGACATCACCACCTTCCTCGGGACGGTGCAGAAAGTGGCTGCTCCCTTCAGAAGAAGCTACTGGTAAGTGGGGAAGGCTTGGGATTGATCCCAAAAAGCTGGAACAGCTCAGGGCTGTCTGTGGGGTGGCCAGCAGGGAGCTGGGAYCCCACAGCAGGGCAGGGACCATCCCARAGTGCTGGATATGGGATCTGCCAGTCAGCATTCTGAATCCAGCAGCTGGATCCAGGAGAGCCACGCCTGGCACTGCTGGAAAACGGGAAAAGCTCCAGGCCTGGCCCTGGGGAGGCTCTGCAGGAGGCTGGCACTGCCCAGAGGGTGCCAGGCACTGACCYGGGCCACGTCTCTGTGTTGCAGGTGACAAAGTGAAGCCACCAGGACACGGCTCCTCCCCAGGCCCTGTGGCACCAGTTTGGGCATCCCGGTCCTGTGGGGGGACATCCCCACCACCCAACCCAGTGGATCCCCACCATCCCAATGGATCCCAACCATCCCAGTCAATCCCATSAATCCCAGTGCATCCCAATGATTCCACTGGATCCCCACCACCCAACCCAGTGGATCCCAATGATCCTGCTGGATCCCCACCATCCATCCCAGTCAATCCCATCAATCCCAGTGGATCCCAATGATCCCAGTGGATCCCCACCCTCCATCCCAGTGGATCCCAGCAGCTGCTGGGTGTGGAGGAGGTTGGTTTTAGCTCTGTACAGAAATCTTATTTAAAGGTGGGAAATGCAAATCCTCAGGGGATTCATTCCCTGCCATCCAGGCTCACATAGGAAAGATAAAACGGTACAGATAAAATATTGGAGTGGTTTCAAGTCTTTCCGTGCAGCTGCCACTGGAGCAGGCAAATTAATTTCCCAAAGTCTACTTGAAGATGAGGAATGAGAACAAATCCACAAATCCCTTTTCCACATGGTCGTTGCTGTTCAGGCCCACACTACATTTCAGCTCACCCCCGTTGCCTCCTGGTACGGGTTCCCTGCTGGGACTCGTGGGATCCCAGCACTGGAACCCTTGTAAATAGCGGGAAGCCGGGCTGCAGGAACAGAATAAGCTCTTTTATTTATGGGGGAAAGGAGTGGCCCAGCCCCGTTCCTGACCTGGCTCTGGGGCAGGGGCATCCTTCAGCTCGTTTTTAAACCCAGGACTGCGAGGCCGCTCTGTACAGGATGACTTTGTAAAGAGTTTGATTAATAAAACCTCCAAAATAATGAATGGCACACAGCTCTGCTTTCTGGAGAGGGGATCAGCATCCAGCTCAGCATCAGCCTTTTCCAACGGGGAAAGGGAGGAGGGCAGGGGATTTTCCAGCTGAGACAAAGGTGGGGAAGCAGCAAGGAGTGAGCAAGACCATAATGGGCTCCTGGATGATGGATCCCATCGTGCTTCCCTGCAGGAAGGATGGAAGAACCAGAGGAATGACCAGTTTACAGCAGGTAGGGATAATGGGATCATTAGGGATTTATTTTCCACCTGGCTTATGGGCATGGCACAGAGGGAGCTTCCCCACCCCACTCCCAGCAGCCGAGGGTGGGAGGGGTTCCTGGAAGTGGCGCCTCAGGAAGTGGTGCTGGAAGTGGCACCTCAGGAATTGCTCCTGCCAGTGGCACCTCGGGAACTGCTCCTGCAGTGGCACCTCAGGAATTGTTCCTGCCAGTGGCACCTCGGGAACTGTTCCTGCCAGTGGCATCTCAGGAACTGCTCCTGCCAGTGGCACCTCGGGAACTGTTCCTGCCAGTGGCACCTCGGGAACTGTTCCTGCCAGTGGCACCTCAGGAATTGCTCCTGCCAGTGGCATCTCAGGAATTGCTCCTGCCAGTGGCACCTCACCTCAGGAAATGTTTGTGCCAGTGGCACCTGGGGAACTGCTCCTGCAGTGGCACCTGGTGAGGAGGAAGTGCCAGAAGCCGTGGCTGGGAGGAAGRAGAGGRGAAGCCCCCGGCGGGCTCAGCTCAGCTTTGGGACCGCGATAGGATCAAAGCCCAGTTCCTGCGTGGGAACGGTGCCAGGGGAAGCCCGTGCCACCCTGGGGAGCTGCTCCAAGGCTTTCCCTCAGTTCTAGCACTTGGCACGGCTGTGCCAGCCAGGGAATGGGAAAGGATCGCTCAGGATTGAACAGCTCGTGTTGAGGATGGAGAGCAGCTGAACAGGAATTATTTATTGCTGCTGCTGTTTGCAGCTGTGGCACTGGGTGGCTGCAGGAACAGGGACCGTGTCAGCACAGCCTGGGCCACACCTGCCCTGCCAAACGCAGCCAGAGCAGCACAGGCTGGAAAGAAGCACGGAACCAGGAAATGCCTTCCTGCAGGAAACGCTCCTGCCTCAGCCCTGGCAGGCAGAGATGCTGCAGGATCTCAGCCTGGAGCTGCTGCTCCCGGAACTGAAGTGAATCAGACCAGAGGCCAGGACTGGTTTCCAGAATTTGGCTTTACTTCGCAGTACAGAAATCATTTGGAGCCTTCAGGAGACACGAGAAGCACAGGCTCTGTCATGCCGATACCGCAGCGCCGTTTGGTCCATCCGAGAAGCCACCAGGGGACAGAAAATACTTCCACATCTTGCCTGCTCTGTAATTTGTTCTCTCAATTTTATTAAGATTAAAACACAAAGGAGCCTGAGGCACAGCTGTGTCCCAACCGATGTAAACGGGTTTAGAAGCTTAAGTGGAGGTTAAGTTCTGTGCCCAGAACGAAGCCAACATTTGCTGCTACAATAGGTGTGGGCTTTGTCCATGATACAACTTTGCCACAGAGTTAAGATTGATGGGAGAGACTTTTAGGGATGCTGTCCACAATAATGGAGTGCTCAGTTTCTATTTTCCTTGATATCAAGTTTGAGTGACATCAGCGTCACATCTACGAGCTCACCAGAAGCACAGGATTGTGAAAGATGTTTTACAAATGATTAAAAAGACAAGGTAAGACACAGCTGTCAATGAGTTATTTCAAATCTGCACCCACGTCTACATCTGCAAAAATAATAATAATAATAGTAAGTTCAGTCTGCCTTTCTGCTTACGAGGTTAGTCAGGAATATCAGTCAGGAATTTGCCAGATTCTGGACAGCAGCCCTACTAGAATGAAATAATTAACACATGATATCCAAAAAGGGAACATTACCAGTGCAGTACTCTTCAATCTCTCAGAGATGGGATTACAAAAGCAGGCCTTACAATATTGAATTTCGTACAGTGTTCATTAAGTTCCTTATATATTCATATTAGCCGATTTAAACTTCTCCTAATTAGAGACTCTCATTACTGCTGCTCCTCCTCCCCGTAGATGTCGTTCTTCTTGCGTTTCATCTCCTCGAAGTCGAACTCTGATCCCATCATCCTCTTATAAATATCTTTGATGTCGTCGCACGTCGTCTCRAAGTGGGTGGTGGCGTCGTAGGTGCGCGAGATGAAGATCTGGAAGCAGAAGCAGCGTTGGAGCCCCGAGCTGGAGCCCGTCCCCGCCCAGCCCGGCTCAGCCCTCACTCACCTGGCTCTCGGTTCCCGGGTCGGTCGGTGCAAACAGGTCACTGATGCTCACAAACCTGGACGAGGGACAAAAGCCTTGGTTTGGTTTGGTTTGGTTTGGTTTGGTTTGGTTTGGTTTGGTTTGGTTTGGTTTGGTTTGGTTTGGTTTGGTTTGGTTTGGAAAAGGGGTGGGCTCAGAGCAGGAGCGGTTTGATGCAAGGGCAGCGCTCGAGGTGCTGAGCACACTCAGCTTGAACAGCTCTGGGCARGCTCCAGATGTCCCAGCAGAGGGGACAGGGGCTGGCTGAGGACTCACTTCTGCTCAATGGGCTCCAAGAGGTCCAGGGCTGGCTTGATCTCCTTCTCGGGGTCCGCGGTCTCCACGGTGGTGCTGGCGATGGCGATGTACTTGCCCTGCGCCGCCACGTTGTGAGCGGAGGAGATCATGCACACGTAGATATCTGGGGGGACAGGGCACAGCTGCAGCCCAGAACCTCCTCCAGCTGCAAAACCTTCTCCAACCTCATCCCAAAAACCTTCTCCAACTCCATCCCAAAACCTCCTCCAACCTCATCCCAAAACCTCCTCAACCCCATTCCAAAACCTCCTCAACCCCATCCCAAAACCTCCTCAGCCTCATCCCAAAACCTCCTCCAGCGCCATCCCAAAAACCTTCTCCGACTCCATCCCAAAACCTCCCCAGCCCCATCCCAAAACCTCCTCAGCCCCATCCCAAAACCTCCTCCAGCCCCATCCCAAAACACTGCCCACGTCTCTCCCCGCTGCCCCAACACTTGGCACCCCTGGATTGTTTAGAGAACCTGCAGTGAGTCCCATCCTTGCCCTACATGCTCTCCTCTCCTGGCKGAGCAGCCTGGACATGGGAGATGCCCAAAGTTCAGTTTCCCATGATGGCTCCCAAAATCTGGTGTGATTGCCAGTGCTCTGTTCCTGGCCAACAGCCCCTCACCCACCTCTCCCAGGCTGGGGCATTTCCTGCCGCAGCTTCCTCACGAGGTTTTCCAACCACAGGCTCCTCCCACCTCCCCCTAAGTGCAGGGAACTGCAGCTCAGCCTGGCTGGGCCCCAAGAGCCCCTGGAGCAGGGCACGAGGTGTCCCTGTCCCTGTYKCTGTCCCTGTGTGATCCCAGCCCACCCGCCCTGCACACACCTGATTTCCGGTTGACCTGGTTCTGTGGAATGATGATCTGGCACGAGTTGGCATCGTTTGTGTTCTTGATGGGGTGGCTGAGGATGCAGATGACCCGGATCACCTGGCCCACCTTGGTCACGCGGTCCGACACGTAGCTGGGGTCGCAGATGAGCTGTTTGCAGCGAGCCACCTGAGCACCAACGTGGAGACATCACCCAGCTCACATCAGAAATGGTCCCTCCAGTAACAATTTACCATTTATCAATCTGAAGCCTCCAGGCTGCACTCACTTTGGTCTCTGGCATGGATTGTCACCTCTGTTCCCAGCCAGGACACGTCATTCCCACCCCAAGGGACACGTTATCCCACCACCAAATGCTCAGCTGTCCCATCAGTGCCCACTCAGCGCTCCCAAGCTGGCAGCATTCCCAGCTCTATCCAGCCAGGTGCTGGAGAAGCTGCAGGAAGGCCACGTGCCAGCTGTCAGAGCAGCTCAGAGTGCCAAGGGCAGAGCTGGACACGAGGAGCAGCTCCCTTCCTGAATGATTCCCTGCCAGCCCATGAAGACTTCATCCCAACTCCTGGAGCAGGGATGCTGAGGGCTCTGCCCATCAGGACATTGTGTCTTCAGCGAGCTGGCACAGGGACAACAGCCCCAGCCCAGCACGCTTGGCYCTTGGGCTTAAAAAGGGTTTTCTCWGTTYATTGTGATCAAACCCAGAAGATGTGGGTTCTGAGGGGCAGATGGGGAGGGGAGCAGGGAAGGAGGGAAGGGTCCATACCTCCCCCTCAGACTTGACCCCGACCACTTTGCCGTTCTCTATGACGATCTCCTCGATGGGCTTGTTGAGCATGTAGGTGCCTCCATAGATTGCACTGAGCCTGCAACAGGAAAATCCCTTCAGCACCTCCAGGGCTGCACCTGAACAGCCCTTCCAGCCCCAGGGACTGCTCCTCTTGGATAAAACAACCCCTCCTCAGACTTAAACCTCTTCAAAATCCTCTGCTTAAACACAAGGGATAAATATTCTGCCAACAGCATCTCTCAGCAAACCCAGAGGTGAACAAGCCCACAAAGAAAGAATGTCACAGGGAGGAACAACCTCTTAATTAAGTGAAAGATCCATTAAGGACCACAGTATTTTGTGCAGCATCACATCCTGGAAGCTCAAGAAGTGACTCCACACATCCAACTCCACTGCAAAGCCCACTGGAGGAAACCCAGAGTGCAAGCCAAGTGAAGCTCACCTTGCAAATCCCTGGGGCAGCTCTCCAAGGCCATAGAGGGGGTACAGGTAGGGGCTCTTCCCGTACCGAGCCAGTGACTCGCTGTACAGCTTGATCCTGTTGATTGTTTCTTGGCAGGGTTGATCTAGATAGCTGGGAAGGACAGTTACACCATTTGGGACGTTCCCAAACCAGCACTTCCAGCAGAATACACCCAGAGAGCAAAACACTGCCTTCCCATGACGCTTCCTTCCCCACCCTCCAGCTGCTCCTGGCAGTGCTTCCCTGGCAGGTCCCTTTAAGGAGCACTTGGTGGCACAAGTTTTAGCCAGGAACCCTCCAAATTCAAAATAACCAATCAATCCCATCATAACCCCAAACCCTGGGATTTGGGGGAGCAACTGACCCCCCCCCACTTACTCATCAGTCCTGTAGAGAGCGAGGGCATGGCCTGTGAAGTCAATGACATCCTGGCCCAGGTCAAACTTCTTGTACACATCCCTCATGGTGGTTTTCTTGGGGTCCACGCCCTCGAAGGTCCGCGGGTCGTTCTCGTCAAAGGTGGCCACGTACACCAGGAACTTCCTGAACCGGCGCTTCTCAAACAGACCCATCAAACCTAAAACAGGGGTTGGGAGAGCTCAGAACCAGGGCTGTGAGAATTCAGAACCAGGGGCTGTGAGAATTCAGAACCAGGGGCTGTGAGAATTCAGAACCAGGGGCTGTGAGAATTCAGAACCAGGGTTTGTGAGAATTCAGAACCAGGGGCTGTGAGAATTCAGAACCAGGGTTGTGAGAGTTCAGAACCAGGGTTTGTGAGAATTCAGAACCAGGGGCTGTGAGAATTCAGAACCAGGGGCTGTGAGAATTCAGAACCAGGGGCTGTGAGAATTCAGAACCAGGGGCTGTGAGAATTCAGAACCAGGGGTTGTGAGAATTCAGAACCAGGGGTTGTGAGAATTCAGAACCAGGGGTTGTGAGAATTCAGAACCGGGGTTGTGAGAATTCAGAACCAGGGTTGTGAGAATTCAGAACCAGGGTTTGTGAGAATTCAGAACCAGGGTTTGGCAGAACTCTGATCCTCAGTGACTTTTGTGGCTTTCTCATTATCAGCAGTGGGTAAGAACCCCCGAGTGTTCAAACAAGGAATGGTTTGGGTTGGAAGGGACCTTAAAGGGCCTTAGTTCCACCCCTATGGCAGGGACACCTCCCACTGTCCCAGGCTGCTCCAAGCCCCAGTGTCCAGCCTGGCCCTGGACACCACCAGGGATCCATCCAGGGGCAGCCCCAGCTGCTCTGGCAATTCCATCCCAGCTCCTCCCCAACCTCCCAGCCAGGAATTCCTTCCCAAGATCCTGTCTAACCCTGCCCTCCTTCAGCCTAAGGCCATTCCCCTTTGTCCTGTCCCTCAAACCCCAAANCAGCCCCATCCCAAAACCTCCTCCAGCCCCATCCCAAAACACTGCCCACGTCTCTCCCCGCTGCCCCAACACTTGGCACCCCTGGATTGTTTAGAGAACCTGCAGTGAGTCCCATCCTTGCCCTACATGCTCTCCTCTCCTGGCKGAGCAGCCTGGACATGGGAGATGCCCAAAGTTCAGTTTCCCATGATGGCTCCCAAAATCTGGTGTGATTGCCAGTGCTCTGTTCCTGGCCAACAGCCCCTCACCCACCTCTCCCAGGCTGGGGCATTTCCTGCCGCAGCTTCCTCACGAGGTTTTCCAACCACAGGCTCCTCCCACCTCCCCCTAAGTGCAGGGAACTGCAGCTCAGCCTGGCTGGGCCCCAAGAGCCCCTGGAGCAGGGCACGAGGTGTCCCTGTCCCTGTYKCTGTCCCTGTGTGATCCCAGCCCACCCGCCCTGCACACACCTGATTTCCGGTTGACCTGGTTCTGTGGAATGATGATCTGGCACGAGTTGGCATCGTTTGTGTTCTTGATGGGGTGGCTGAGGATGCAGATGACCCGGATCACCTGGCCCACCTTGGTCACGCGGTCCGACACGTAGCTGGGGTCGCAGATGAGCTGTTTGCAGCGAGCCACCTGAGCACCAACGTGGAGACATCACCCAGCTCACATCAGAAATGGTCCCTCCAGTAACAATTTACCATTTATCAATCTGAAGCCTCCAGGCTGCACTCACTTTGGTCTCTGGCATGGATTGTCACCTCTGTTCCCAGCCAGGACACGTCATTCCCACCCCAAGGGACACGTTATCCCACCACCAAATGCTCAGCTGTCCCATCAGTGCCCACTCAGCGCTCCCAAGCTGGCAGCATTCCCAGCTCTATCCAGCCAGGTGCTGGAGAAGCTGCAGGAAGGCCACGTGCCAGCTGTCAGAGCAGCTCAGAGTGCCAAGGGCAGAGCTGGACACGAGGAGCAGCTCCTTTCCTGAATGATTCCCTGCCAGCCCATGGAGACTTCATCCCAGCTCCTGGAGCAGGGATGCTGAGGGCTCTGCCCATCAGGACATTGTGTCTTCAGCGAGCTGGCACAGGGACAACAGCCCCAGCCCAGCACGCTTGGCYCTTGGGCTTAAAAAGGGTTTTCTCWGTTYATTGTGATCAAACCCAGAAGATGTGGGTTCTGAGGGGCAGATGGGGAGGGGAGCAGGGAAGGAGGGAAGGGTCCATACCTCCCCCTCAGACTTGACCCCGACCACTTTGCCGTTCTCTATGACGATCTCCTCGATGGGCTTGTTGAGCATGTAGGTGCCTCCATAGATTGCACTGAGCCTGCAACAGGAAAATCCCTTCAGCACCTCCAGGGCTGCACCTGAACAGCCCTTCCAGCCCCAGGGACTGCTCCTCTTGGATAAAACAACCCCTCCTCAGACTTAAACCTCTTCAAAATCCTCTGCTTAAACACAAGGGATAAATATTCTGCCAACAGCATCTCTCAGCAAACCCAGAGGTGAACAAGCCCACAAAGAAAGAATGTCACAGGGAGGAACAACCTCTTAATTAAGTGAAAGATCCATTAAGGACCACAGTATTCTGTGCAGCATCAGATCCTGGAAGCTCAAGCAGTGACTCCACACATCCAACTCCACTGCAAAGCCCACTGGAGGAAACCCAGAGTGCAAGCCAAGTGAAGCTCACCTTGCAAATCCCTGGGGCAGCTCTCCAAGGCCATAGAGGGGGTACAGGTAGGGGCTCTTCCCGTACCGAGCCAGTGACTCGCTGTACAGCTTGATCCTGTTGATTGTTTCTTGGCAGGGTTGATCTAGATAGCTGGGAAGGACAGTTACACCATTTGGGACGTTCCCAAACCAGCACTTCCAGCAGAATACACCCAGAGAGCAAAACACTGCCTTCCCATGACGCTTCCTTCCCCACCCTCCAGCTGCTCCTGGCAGTGCTTCCCTGGCAGGTCCCTTTAAGGAGCACTTGGTGGCACAAGTTTTAGCCAGGAACCCTCCAAATTCAAAATAACCAATCAATCCCATCATAACCCCAAACCCTGGGATTTGGGGGAGCAACTGACCCCCCCCCACTTACTCATCAGTCCTGTAGAGAGCGAGGGCATGGCCTGTGAAGTCAATGACATCCTGGCCCAGGTCAAACTTCTTGTACACATCCCTCATGGTGGTTTTCTTGGGGTCCACGCCCTCGAAGGTCCGCGGGTCGTTCTCGTCAAAGGTGGCCACGTACACCAGGAACTTCCTGAACCGGCGCTTCTCAAACAGACCCATCAAACCTAAAACAGGGGTTGGGAGAGTTCAGAACCAGGGCTGTGAGAATTCAGAACCAGGGCTGTGAGAATTCAGCAGAACCAGGGGCTGTGAGAGTTCAGAACCAGGGGCTGTGAGAATTCAGAACCAGGGGCTGTGAGAATTCAGAACCAAGGGTTGTGAGAATTCAGAACCAGGGCTGTGAGAATTCAGAACCAGGGGTTGTGAGAGTTCAGAACCAGAGGCTGTGAGAATTCAGAACCAGGGGCTGTGAGAATTCAGAACCAGGGGCTGTGAGAATTCAGAACCAAAGGTTGTGAGAATTCAGAAGCAGGGGTTGTGAGAATTCAGAACCAGAGGTTGTGAGAATTCAGCAGAACCAGGGGTTGTGAGAATTCAGAACCAGGGACGTTTGAGAGTTCAGAACCAGGGGTTGTGAGAATTCAGCAGAACCAGGGGTTGTGAGAATTCAGAACCAGGGTTTGTGAGAATTCAGAACCAGGGTTTGTGAGAATTCAATAGAACTAGGGGCTGTGAGAATTCAGAACCAGGGCTGTGAGAATTCAGAACCAGGGGCTGTGAGAATTCAGAACCATGGTTTGTGAGAATTCAGAACCAGGGCTGTGAGAATTCAGCAGAACCAGGGTTTGTGAGAATTCAGAACCAGGGGCTGTGAGAGTTCAGAACCATGGTTTGTGAGAATTCAGAACCAGGGTTTGGCAGAACTCTGATCCTCAGTGACTTTTGTGGCTTTCCCACTATCAGCAGTGGGTAAGAACCCGAGTGTTCAAACAAGGAGTGGTTTGGGTTGGAAGGGACCTTAAAGGGCCTTAGTTCCACCCCTATGGCAGGGACACCTCCCACTGTCCCAGGCTGCTCCACGCCCCAGTGTCCAGCCTGGCCTTGGACACCACCAGGGATCCATCCAGGGGCAGCCCCAGCTGCTCTGGCAATTCCATCCCAGCTCCTCCCCACCCTCCCAGCCAGGAATTCCTTCCCAAGATCCTGTCTAACCCTGCCCTCCTTCAGCCTAAGGCCATTCCCCTTTGTCCTGTCCCTCAAACCCCAAACAGGAGGCTGGGCAAGGCACCATTTCTGCACTTGAATTGTCCACAAACTGCAGAAGCAAGACTGGAAATGTGAGGGCAGAGGCAGCACCTCCACTCCTGCCCGGATGAGTGCCCTGGAGACCACACAGGAGACGTGGCCAAAGTGAAGGAATTCCTGATCCCTTCAGCACACAGGGATATCTGCCATGAGGAAGGCTCAGCCCTGCAGATCTGGGGCCTTAACTGCAGGAGTCACTTGATCAGAAGATTTTTTCAGAGGTGCTGCTGAACACATCCCACATCTGGAGCTCATGGAATGCCCTCTAGATCCTAATGGATTTCACCACACTGTTATTAGCTTTATTTGAGCAGTGAAATCTAAGTAGGCAACAATTAAGGTTTGAGGTGCCACAGGTCAGAATTAGTCATTCTAATTTGCCTGCAATGTTTTTCACACACACAATTCCAACAAGGACATGAATCAAATATTTATGGCAGAGCTGGGAGATGAGCCCCAAATGGAACCTCCTGAGGAAGGAAAACTGCCAGGTTCTCAGCAGAATCTCAGTGCACAGGCAGCTTGGAAGCTCCAAGAAAACAGGGCTGAGCAAACCCAAGGCTCACACTGCAAGGGGTGTTTGAAGACAAAGAGCTGCAGGAGAGCCCTGAGGATGCTCCTTCACACACAAGGAGCATCAAGAATATCCCAAGGGATGGGTTTGCCTCTGTTTAGGGGATTCAGAGGAACAGAAAAGGTGCAGCTACTCACTGGARGCCAAAGCTTCTGCCTCAGTGGAAGGAACTTTGTAGATCTTTCCTCCCTTGTAGACAAAGCTGCCCTCGATCACCTTAAAGTCCAAGTAACGAGTGACTTCTGTGTAGAGCAGCATCTTTACCAACTGACCTGCAAGGGGTTTGGCACAGTCAGACACAGACACAGCAGCTCCCACGGCAACAAACCCTTCCCCCTGCTCAACTCCCACTGCAGGCTGAAGACAGGCTGGGACTAAAGCATCCAAGCCCTGGCTGGGATCGATCAGTTCTTCCACTGCAGCAGGCCAGAGCCAGGCACTGCTCCATCCATCCATCCATCCATCCATCCATCCATCCATCCATCCATCCATCCATCCTCATCCAGTTCCTCCATCCATCCCATCCATCCACGCATCACACCATTCCATCCATCCATCCTAACATCGACTCTACTCCTCCATCCATCATCCATACTGCATCCATGCCAATCATGCCATCCCCATCCAGTCACCATCATTCCATCCACTCCATCCACCATCATACTCCATCCATCCATCATCGCATCCTATCCATCAGCTCATCGCCTTCCATCATCATCTCCATGCATCCATCCCATCATTCAATCCATCCATTCCTCATCGCATCCCCATCCATCCATCCTCATCCATCCATCCATCATGCATCACATCCAATCCATCCATCATCCTCCATCCAATCAGTCCATTCCATCCATCCATTCATCCATCCCATCCATCATCCATCCCATCCATTCCTTCCATCCATCCATCCTTCCAGTCATCCATCCTTCCCTCAATCCACATCCATCACCATCCATCACATCATCATCCATCCATCCCATCCATCATCCATCCATCCATCCATCCAATCCATCCATCCATCATCCATCCATTCCATTCACATCCATCCATCATCCATCCATCCATCCCTCCATCCACTCCATCCATCCATCCATCCACTCCATCCCGTTCCATCCCTCACCATCCATCCCATCCATCCCTCCCATCCCTCCCCTGGTGCTCCAGGGTGAGATTCCAGCAGCCAGGGCTGGTTTTAGGCCCTGCACTGGGAACCCTTCACTGATAGGGGGTTTGCTCTAGCCCAGTCCAGCASTGGAGCACACGGATTCAAGGATAAGGATTACAAGGAATGACAGTGCCTGTCCTATTCCAGCACCCAGCACCAGCCCAAGGAATGAATATCTGGGAGCTCAGGGTCACTCACCATTAGCCATAAGGAATTTAGGAATGAGGTCCACGTTCCAGTCTCTTCCCCGCCCCATAGATTCTGGTGGAGTTCCCGGGAGATTAAACCTTTTGTAGAGCTTTGGAGAGAGAATACAGAACTTATTATAGCCCAGGAAATCTGTCTGGGTGTCATTTCTCCCACACATGGACACACTTTCCACGCCCACAGCTCCAGGCTGAACACAAGCTCTTCAGAGCCAGCTTCTGGCTGCAGTTTGAGCTCCAATCTGAGTTTGGAACACACAAACACATCCAGTGAATTGTTACAGGAAGAAGCAGGCAGTGTAGTTCTGCTCATCCAGGCTTTGGGAATGTATGAACCTGATGGACTGTTTAACATGGCATTTCTTAGTCCAATTCACAATTTAGCTGAAGAGTTTTAACACCCAGCTGTAACAGCTCTGGAACGCTCCCTGCTCAGATGTGCTCATATTCCAACTGGGAATTACAGGAAACAAGCACAACCCTCCAACTCCAAACACCCCACACTGGCATTTTACCCACTGTTACCAGCTGAGCAAGTGCCATAAAACTTCCTTACTCAAAGGAAACCCTCAGAGTCATTAATTTGAAGCCACCCCAAGGCTAACTGGGATTAAATCCCTTTGTGTGCCAGGAAGGACACAAGGATGGGTGTCTCTCCATACTTACATCTTCCAGGGGTGTAATGGAAGCACTTTCCCCTCCATAGTAAGAGTTCCGATCCATGTGAAGGACTTTCTTTCCATTCACTGACATAATCCCGGAGAGGATGCATTCCTGCAGGAAGGAAAGGATGCAAGGGACAGGTCAGCTGCACWGGAGCCTCCTCCTTCCCATTTTTCCTAAGAGCATGTTCAGACAGCTCCACTGCAGCTGCACAGCAGCTGCCTCATTCCAGAATTCAGGCACCTCTTGGAGGCAGATTAATCTCTGAATAAATTTATTGTCTGCTCTGGGCAAGCCAAGCAAGGTGGCAGAGATTGTGTGTAGGTTGGATCCCTGCACAACCACCACCTATCAGKGTTTCCCAGAGGAATTTTTTGGGAATTCCATGCATTTGAGCCAAAGRAAAATCTGTCCTCTAAGGCACCAGCTGTCAGTTTAAGGGTGTGCACAGAGAGGCAGCAGGAGAATGAAATCTTACCTGGCTTTCAATCAGTCTCCCCAGAACTTCAATTATTAATATTTGCCACACTGGGACACTCAGGATAATCACCAGCTTCTCTCAGGGAGCAGCATAAAGAATAAATGAAGGCATTTGGGTGCTTTATCAGCTCAGCTTTGCTCTCCTTGCTCTGTGCCCACCGAGGCTCCCTGGAGCAGCAGATGAGCTGCTGTGTGTGACTGCAGCACCACACAGAGCACACACAGGCTGCAGAACCAGCTCAGCCCTTGCACAACTAAATCCCCATTAAAACACGACTTTGCACCGGCGCTGGCACTCCCCAGCCAAAGAGCTTAACAAAAACTCCAATGTTTGTGTGCTCAGGACAGCTTATCTTGGAGGTTTTACTGGTCTTGCTGTGCCTCAGCTCCCTCCAGCAGCAGAATTCTGGCTGCAGCTGAGCTCCCATTCATCACCACGATCTCTCTGGTAGGTCCTGGCCACATCTCACGTGATGGGKGGGGCTTSYTGGAGGGRGCTTGGAGCACCTGGTCCRGYRGAAGGTGTCCCAACCRTGGCAGGAKGGTTTTTAARGTCCTCTCCACCAAACCACTGCAAACCTTTCATTCAGCTGGAAACGCTCACCCAGCTGCTGAGATGCCAGCACTGCACATCTGATGGACACCTGCAGGCAAGCTGGCCCTCCTGCAGGTCTGTGTGTCTCCAGGAGATCTTTCCTGTTTACTCCACAAGCACCTCAGGCAGGACTCTCCTCCTGTGGCACTTCCCCCTCCCGTGGAGCGCACGAGGTTCATTTCCAACCCCAGACTGACCAGTGCAGGTGTCAGGCAGGAAAACCACAAACACCAGGAGCTTCCCACTGTGGATTGTTTGTGTAAATCCTGACTCCAGTCAATCCTCGCTGCAAAGGAAGCTGTAAAATCAACTTCCCAGCCACAGCAGCTCTCGGGGGTTGTTTTGTTCTAAGGTCAGACATCTGCAGGCGCAGGGATCGCTGGCTGAGGATTTGCTGAGCTGCTGCTTCCAGGTGGCACTGGAAAAACCTTCTCTGTTGGGACAGCAAGGCACTGCTGGCCAGTCTGTCACCTACCAGGATGTCACCAAAACCCAGCCAAGGACCTGAGGAGCAAAGCTGGAGCTGCCTCACGCACAGCAAGGACGCTCTGAATTCAGTGCCTGAAGTCAGGGAAGATTTCCAGCTTCACGATCACCACRTGGACTGTGAGTAGTGAGCCACAGTGCTTCCCACAAAAGCTCTCCACGATCCATCAGCTGCTCCTTCCACTGTACCATCCTTCCAAGGATCCTACAAGGTCCCTCCTTTTTTCCCCACAGGCTGGAGCAAGCAGAGATCCTCCCAGCAGATACAGCTGCACCAAACCCCGTGTGAAGTCATTACTCAAAGCCTACACCGCTGAGTAACCACAGGAGTAAAAGTGGCTGCAGCGTTAATGATTAACCACACCCAAAGCAGGACTGCCACACCACGGGCCTCATCTCCAAGCAGTTACATCCACAGAGCTCTGTGGTTGGACTCCCTGCTCTACCCTGTGATTTATCCCCCTGGAACATCTCCCAAAGCCCTGGCTCACCAGCTCAGCCAGATGGTGGCACAGGACTGCAAGTGTCCATGCTGGAGCTGAGCCACAAGGAAGCCAACCAGGGTTTCACGACTAAGTAAGTACCAAAAGGAGGGATGGAGCTCCAGGAAAAGCTGCACAAGCCACATCCACTGATGTGGATGTCAGCTGATTTCAGTCACCCACTTAACCTCAAAGCATTCCTTGCTCTGTGATCCCAGAAGAGGGAGTGTGCATCCCTTGRAGTGAATTTGGGCACCAGCAGAAGACACAAGAGGCCTTAAGCTCCTCTCCACTCACACCCACTGAACACAGCTGTGGGACTGAGGTGGAGCTCTGACRCTGCTGTTTAACCCAAGGCTCACTGAGCACTCTGAAATCCTGCCCAGCCCTTTCAGGCCACTTCCCTGTGCAGCCATGATGGCCATGAAGCTGCACAATGGATTTATCCTCCCAGCTCAGCAATTCCTTTGGATGCAGTGCTGGCCATGGGACCGGGAAGCACTTGATGTGTGACGCTGTCATTTGGGTCAGGGAGCGAGGACAACAAACGGCCTGTGCTGATAAGGGGAGGGCTGGGGACAGTTTGGAGTGCAAAKAAAAAGGGGAAGTGTCACAGTTCAAATCTGTGCATTTTCTGCTGTTTTATAAACGTCGCCACCGCCCAACAGGAACAGGGGGCAGCTGCTGACAGCAGCAGCAGGACACAGCAGGGAGAGCTCCGGCTATCCAGATCCAACAGAATCCATGCAAATTGCAGTCACGCTGCTACTACAATGCTCTGCCTCAGCCAGTTCAGGTTACGAGCTCCCAGGAGCTCATTGTGCTGCTGAATGAACGATCTGAGCTGCTGCAAATGGCCAGGGAACCAGGGAGAAACCAGCACTGGCAATGTGGGGACAGCCCATCCACTGGGACTCCGTGGAAATAAAAATAAGGAGCAACTTGGAGGTATTGGTGTTTCCATGCTTGCTTAAGACCATCAGCTCCTCCCTGGAGGGCAGGAGCTGGTCATGGCCAGACCTTGTGCATGCAGAGGCCTTGAGGAATGGAGGGAAGCAAGGAGGTTTCTGTGGATTTTCTCCAAGTAGGGCGGCAGTTCAGAAAGGCTCAGACAGCCCGATGGAAAGCGGAGCCAGCGCCGCTCCTGTAACGGCGCCGAGGGGAGGATTGGGCACTGAGCAAAATCCCTTCGGCTTCGGGAGCGGCTCTGGCACTGCCAGGCTCGTTCTTCGAAAGGCAGGGCTGTGCTGTGCCCAGAGAGAGGCACACGGTGCCTGGGCTGGGAAGGGACCTCTGGRGATCCTTGCTCCAACCTAGGCAGGGTCACCTGGAGCAGTGACACGGGCAATTCCACCTCTCACCACCTGACCCATCCTACAACTGCAAAAACAACTCCTCACTGCACTGCAACAATCCCCTCTGCTACCAGGGGATGAAGCAAAGGACAGACTCTAGCTTTCCTTATCAAAGGGAAGAAGCTTTTCTTCCAAAGCCATTCCTCCACCTCAGAGGAACAGCCTTGAAAGGAATGAAAGCAACTGGGAAAGTTGGGTGTCCCCTGCAGCAGATGCTCCCACATGTGAGATGGTCCTCACAGTCACTCTGAGGCTCTTCAGCCTGGGCCTGCAGGAATAAATATATCCTGAACCAATGAGTGTGGCTCCTCTGCTCCTACAGAAAGTGAATCTGTATCTYTGAGGTGGATTTGAATAGCTTTAACATGGGGAGGCAGCTGGCAGGTAAGAAGCTTAGCTCAGCCTGCAAAGAGTGAAACCTCAGCAGGAACAGAGCATTCACCTACTGGGGCTCAACTGGAGGGTTTAATTATCCCCAAAATCCATGGAAAATAACTTTGTAGATGCAGGGAGGGCAGATAACAGAACCTGTCACCAGGCACAACATCCTACTCTGAAATAACCCAATGAGGAAGTACCAAGCCACTCCCACAGCAGAGAGGTGGAAATCACRGTGGGCTGGGAAATTCCATGAACTGAAAAAAGAGGTGTGAAAACAGAGCCATGAGGAGCTCTCCAGTCTGTGACCACTGCACCAGATTAAAAACGAGTCTGTGCAGTAGGGCTGCAGGAAGATGATCCCTAATCTGCCACACATGATGCACACAGAAAGCCTAAGGCAAGGACCTTAAAGCTATTAAAGCTCCAGCAYCTTGGAAAAATCCATTCCCACAAGGAATGAGGCAGCTGGAAGATCTACCAGCTCTCATGCAGCTCTCTCACTTCACACTGATCCAGGCAGGAGGGAGCAGGAGGAGCCATGAGTTCACTACAGCTGGTGGAAGTCTGAGTGTCTTAGTGCTGATTGTATGAGCACTAATTCAGGATTATTTTTCCCCACAGGGCTAAGACATCTCTTTGAGCTGGCACTGCAATGGGGTCTCTGATTAGCACACAGAAGGGAAAAGCTGAAATAGTTTGAGTGCCAGTAATCCCAGTCCTAAAGCTGCCTTTAGTCCTTCATTACTGCTGAGGAAGAGATTAACACCTGAAATATTCCTGTTGCACTTCCACATCCATCCCAGTGGAATTTACACGTGCACCCACTGGCCCCACAGACCCAAGCAGAATGACCACTACAATGGATGCATTTGTGCTCTTTTACAAAGCCTCCAACGACTCATTCTTCCTCTTTAAACCAACAGCTGAACTTTCCCTTTGGAAAAAGAAGAAAACCTCTCCAGACCAGCAGCAGAGACACAACCTCAGAGCTACAACAGGGGCCTGATGGGGCTCCAGCAGCAGAAACCAGGAGCAGCTTGAAGGATTCTGGTGGTTGCCAACACCATAAGAATTTCTGTGACAGCTCCTTTGGAAAAGGAAAGGAACAMCTGGATGTGTTTCCAGCTCCTTCTCCTCAGGTACCACAGGTATCAGATCCTTTCCCACTGCTACCACAGCTGGAGGAGCAACCTTCAAGCTTCATCTGAGAGCAGGAGAGTCCTTCAGGCCAGCCTGACCCAGCTCTGCTCCAACACCACTCTCCAGCCTCAATGGCTGAGCCAACCCCAGGAATTCTGGGATGGCTGCACCAGCACCTCTGGYTTCCATTCTTTTCCACATGAGCTGCTCAAGACAAGACGAAGYCCACCCTAATTGGTATTTCAGAGGCAAAGCCAGCACACCAGAAACAAAATCCGAGCTCCTGGATATTCCCAGGCTCTGGAGTTTGGTCAGCACACCTTAAAATTCGGCTCTAATTTATTCCTTTTAACTCAACCGCTGCTCATTAGCAGGAGCTTGTCTTAAAAGTGATTTCACAAGAGGCCTTTTGTCAAATTTACACTGGCATTTGTCAGTTTGAGATTAAGCCCTGCGTTCACCAACTTGATACCCCGCTCACACTAAAGCATAAATTAACATTTTAATGGAGCTCCTATTGGAGGCCCCTTCACTACAAGCTCATTATATTTCACCTCCCCAAAARTCCCTTTCCCTGCTTTGCTGAGCCGGGCCGGGCTTTAGGACAGACTCCAGCTTTCCCTATCAAAGAGAAGAAGCTTTTTCCTCCTAAGCCATTCCTCCACCTCAAAGAAGAGCCTTGAAAGGAATGAAAGCAGCTGGGACAGTTGGGTGTCCCCTAGAGCAGACGCTCCCACACCTTACACCTTTCCTTTGTGCCACATTCCAGGTGTGTCACCCTTCTCCCCAAACCCAAAAGAGGGGAACAGAGGGGGATGATAATCCAGCTGTGCCTTCGGTGGGGCCCTGTGTCAGCAGCCCCATCAATCACAGCACCCAAATCACATCTGGATTTCAATTTCATCTCCATCCCCAGGGGAAGTGGGGGAACCCCACTGGGCCAACCCCAAAGAGATCCCTTTGTCCAGCCACCTTTCCCCACCAACAGGAGGGAACAAAAGCAGGAAAGGCCACTTGCACAAGGAGGAAAACCTTTCCACCATATTGGATTTTCTTTCCCCCCTTCTCCAAACAATGCCTCGCATTTGGAACCTGCAATCCGCCCTCCCGGGGCATCTCCCGGCCTCCGGGGATGCAGGAACGGGCAAAAATCCTCCTGCAAACCTCCCGGGCAGCGGCACTGCCATGTTTTTTTTTCCCCGGGGCTGCCTGCGGCGCGGGCTGCATCCTCCACGAYAGGACAAAGCCCCACCAGGGCTCGTCCCCCTCCCTCCGCCGCACCCCCACCAGCTGTCAGCTCTCCTTAGGGATCACCGGGATGCAGCCACATCGCAGGAAAGGGGGTTTTTTTTGGAGGGGGGAATAAGGGAAATTTGACAGGCTCGCCAGCCTCCCATCCCCCTCCTGCTGCAGTCAGGGCTGGATGGAGCCGAAGGCTGCAAAGGCGGAGCGGGAATGGGGATGGAGAGGGGGGGGATAACCACGGCTGCCTCCACCCCGCACGGACCTGCAGCCACGTTCGGGTTGTGGCGGGGGAGGGGGAAGAGATGCGTGAATGGAAAAAAAATAAGGTAATAATTTAAAAAATAAATAAAAGGCAATGAATGCCCGTCGGCGTTTTATTGTCCGAGTCTCCCCACGCCCTCCCTCCGCAAAACAACCGCATTTCCTGGGGCCCCCTGGGAACGGCGGGGATCGGGGACGGGGCTATATCCAAACACGAGGAGCTGTTATAAAATATTTATCTATAAATCATATAAAAACCCCACCCGGGGGTCCAGTTAGGGATGGGGAGAAGGATCCAGGGTGGGGATGGGATTGGGGCTGGGGGTTGCTGTGAGAATTAACGATGGGGAAATGAGGCAGGGGTCCCCCGGGTGGGTCACTCGAACCAGACCCCCGGGGTAATGCTGAGGGGCGGAGGGGGAGGATCCCAGACTGGGCTGGAGATGAATGGGAAAGGATCCAGGGTGGGGGTGGGACTGAARCCGAGGGGGTGCTGTGATAATTAATGAACGGGGAAAGCACCCAGGGGTCCCCCARGGGGTCACATACGCCAGACCCCCTGTAATTCTGGGGATAAGGACAGAGGGAAGAATCCAGACAGAGGCGGGGGGGCTACGATGGACAGGTGACAGCTGAAGAAAACGGCCTGAATGGGGCGAGTGGGGTGATAATCAGGTGAGAGACTGGGGAGGGCACCGCACACCCTGGGGGAGGGGATAAAGCCCCGAGCGCCCCAGGTGGGGGGGGGCTCAAACCCAGCCKGGGGGGGATGATCAGGTGATAGACGGGCAAAGGACAGCGGCGCCGGGGTGGGTGAGAGMTGGGGAAGGGGGTCAGCCGCAGGAGCCGGGGGATGGCGGAGGGGGGGCGGCGGGGCGGGGCAGGGCGGCGGCCGCCCGCAGCAGGCCCGAGGCGCGAGCGGGCAGCGGCTGCTCCTCACCGTGAGGCCGGTGCCCAGCACGATCACGTCGTACTCCTCATTCATGGCGGCGGGCGGTGTCTCGGGGGTCTCTCGGCCGGGGCTGAGGCGAACCGGGCGCTACGCGGGGGCCGCGGGAGCGCGAGAAAATGGAGCCGCCGCCGTGAGGGGACCGCGCCGGGAGGGGCGGGGCCGGGCCACCTGCGCCCCGCCCACGCGCCTGCCAATCACAGCCCGATGCGCCACGCCATTGGCTGGCGGGGCCGTCACTCAAGGGGCGGGAGCKATGCGCGCGCGAGCGGCGCTGCCACCGTGGTGGGGGCGCGGCGCGCATGCGCAGTTCCATGGCCGCCCCAATGGGTTCGGTGTGCGCAGGGGGGGAGCCTTTATATGGGGGGGTGTCCTAAATTTGGGGGCGCTCCTTAATTTACGGGGTTCCCAATTTGTGGGGGACTTCAGTTTAGGGAGCCTTCAATTTGGGAGAGTCCTCTGTTATGGTCTCAGTTTAGGGGGGCCTTTCAATGGGGGGTGGTCCTCATTTTTCATGGATCCTCAGTTTGGGGGATTCCTCAGTTTAGGGAATTTCTTCCACTTGGAGAGGGGCCCTCGTTTTATGGGGGGGTTCTTTATTTGGGGACAGACCTAGGTTTGGGGGGGTCCTCAGTTTTGGGAGGCTTCTTAACCTGGGGGGTTCCTTTATTTCGGGTATTCGTCAGTTTGGGGGAGTTTTCAGTCTGGGGGGAATCCTCCTTTTAGAGGATCCTCAATTTGGGGTTTTTTCCCCTCAATTTAGAGGAGGATCCTCTATTTTGGGGGGTCTTAATTTTGGGGGACCTCTCATTAGTGGGGGATGCAATTGAAGGGGGTTCTCTTTTTGGGGGGAGTCCCCTATTTGGGGGATCCTTAATTTCAAGGGGATCCTCAGTTGGGGATATTCCTTAATATTGGGGAGGCCCTCAATTTAGGGGTTCTTTGGGGAGCATCCTTAATTGAGGGAGGTTCTTAATTAAGGTGGATTGTCATTTTAGTGGGGTCTTTAAACGAGGGGTTCCTCAATTTGGGGGCTCCTCAGTTTAGGGGGGTTTAATTGGACCCCCCCAATCCCATCACATCTGATGCTTTCCATCCCATCCCAGGCACCCCATGAACCACTTTTGATGGGAAATTTGCTAAWTATCCCAACAAACACCCCTAATTAGGCAGCATTCCTACTTCCCAAAATCCTGTTTGGGAAAAAAAAAACGAGAAGAAAAAATTTTTGGAAAAAACCAAAATTCCCTGGGGGAATTCTGCAGGCATAAAGCTGAATCCACATTCCTTTTTTAACCCTTAAAATAATGCACATTCCCCTCTGTGTTTGCAAGGTGCTCCCCGTGTTTTTAAGGAGTTTCCCTTTTGTGTTTCCATGGATATTTGGGAACATTCCCACTGGTTTTTCTCATCAGCAATACTGGGAGGACACAGCTATTCCATGGCTTATTAAAATGATAAAAAATGGGAATGAAGCAGCCCYTTGAATTTCCTGCTGTAGGGAGGCYAGAGCTGGATTTATGGATTTAAGGATCCATAAATCCTTAAATTTTAAATTTAATCTTTTAATTTTTTTATTTCTTTTGGAGGAATAAAATCATTTCCTCACCCACCCAGGGGTTGATCCAAATTCCTGCTCCAGGGAGAGCAAGGTGGGAATTTCCCACTCAAACCCAGCCATGGCTCATGGTGCACACCTTAACTCTCTCCCTTCCTGATTTTTACCATCTGCCATCCCCAAAAAAGCAGAATTCCATCAGCTTGTAACTCTTGGCATCACAAACAGACAAGGACACATCASTTTTGGATGGAATTTATAATTCCAGCTGCACAAACCCAACAGCTGCAGCTGCTCTTACCTTGCTGGGTACTCCAGGCTTCCAAGAGCAGATTTAAAGTTCACCAGTGCTGGGAATTCCCAGCATTCCAGTCTGGGATAAAACACCTCCTGATTTTAGTCTGATCCAGAGATCCCTGATGTCCTCTCACAAGGCTGAGGTCCCACTATAAATTCCTGCAGGTTTTGGGATCAGCTGTGAGCTACAAAAAGGATTCAAAAGGCTGATGCAGCTTGAAGAGTCTCTGTCCTACCCAAAGAGGTCACATTAAAAATTAAATTACAAATTAAAGCAGTTTAAGGGATTAGTGGAGAGCAGGTAAATCCATGATCCAGGTGGATGTTCAGGAAATTCCCAGGAAAAGCCATGAGGATCCCTGGAAGTGGCACTTCCCTTGGATGGTTCTGTTTCAGGCAGCTGCACAGGAAGAGGTGAAAGAAGAAAATAAATTTATAACCATGGATCAGAACAGCAATGTGATAATTTGGGTGGGAAGGGACCTTAAAGATCATCTCATTCCAATGGGCAGGGACACCTCCCACTATCCCAGGTTGCTCCAACCTGGCCTTGGACACTTCCAGGGATGGAGCAGCCACAACTTTTTTGGGAAACCTGTGCCAGGGCCTCCCCACCCTCCCAAGAAGAGCCCAGACCCATCACCTCCATTATCTTTTGAGATAATCCTATTTAAAACATTTCTCCTAAATCTACTTCCCAAAKGCCAAGCTTGGCTCCTCTGCTCAATTCTGGGTAAAAATCCTCAGTGTATGGGGGGTTCTTTATTTGGGGACAGACCTAAATTTGGGGGGATCCTCAGTTTTGGGGGGCTCCTTAACCTGGGGGGTTCCTCTATTTAGGGTATTCATCAGTTTGGGGGAGTTTTCAGTCTGGGGAGGGGTCTTCCATTTAGGGGGTCTTTCCTCAATTTAGGAGCTTTTTCCTCARTTTAGGGGAGGATCCTCTGTTTGGGGGGATTCTTAATTTTTGGGGTCCTCTCATTAGTGGGAGATACAATTGAAGAGAGTTCTCTTTTTGGGGCAAGTCCCCTATTTGGGGGATCCTTAATTTAAAGAGACTCCTCACTTTGGGGATCAACTTGGGGATTTTAATCAGCTGGTTCCCTAAATCTGGCAAGGAATTGGAGGKGGATAGATAAGAAAATAAAGATGGTGTAGAAAGTAATCTCACCCCTAAGGAGCTGCAGCTGGGCCAATTATCAAAGATTAGGAACAGGCCACAGACTTTAACAGGCCACAGCAGTGACCAGTGAGAAGAAGAGTGCTAGAAAAGAGTGGGGTGGCTGGGTGAGAAGGGAACTGGAATCACTTGGCTGCTTTGTGAAGGAGAAAGAGTCAGTGCTCTGAGGAGCTGCCCACAAGAAACACCAAGAAGGTGTGGAACTTTTGTGATAGGAGACAACTTTTGTGACATGGAACCCCTGCAATAAGATGCCAACAGCTCAAGGGCACCTTCAGTCAGTTCTGGGATCTCACCAGGCTGGGTGGGACAGGCTGGATCCATGGGCTGAGGCACAACAGGCCCCGTGCTGGGCTGTGTCCTCGAGTGACAGTCACACCTAATGCCACAGGCTCCATCCCACAGCTGGATTTTGGATGGGAAATGCAGTTTGTTGTGGGGGGATAGAATGTAAGAAAATAAAGATAGTGCAGAAAGTAATCTCACCCCTAAGGAGCTGCAGCTGGGCCAATTAGCAAAGATTAGGAACAGGCCTGACTTTAACAGGCCACAGCTGTACCCAGTGAGAAGAAGAGTGCTATAAAAGAGTGGGGTGGTGTTAAGAGGGGAACTGGAGTCAGTTGGCTGCTTTGTGAAGAAAAGAGAGTCAGTGCTCTGAGGAGCTGCTCAAACACCAAGAAGGTGTGGAACTTTTGTGATAGGAGACACCAGTATGGAGCCCCTGCAATAAGGAATAAGCACTGTACCGTGTGGAAAAGGAGCAGGTTCCTCCTCTTCAGGTGCTGCCTGGTGTTCCCTGGAAGAGCTGGATGACATCAGGGCTCCTGGCCAGCTGCTGGGCCAGCATTCCCGTGGCATCAGGAGCATCCTGGAGGCCGGCCCGCAGCAGGACCCCCACGGCCCCCGCGCGCTGCCCGGCGCTGGCCACGTGCAGGGCTGGGGACACAACAGCACCCCGGTCACCTGCTGGCCCTGCCTCACCCTGCTCTGCAGGAAAACAGCATTCCCGTGGGAATAAATGGGTGCAGGGTGAAAAATGAGGGTTTTCCCACTGTGGGATTATGGAGGGGTTTGGGTTTTGGGGTTGGGATAGAATCGCAGGATTAAGTTTGGGGTCATTGAGTTTGATCTTAARGATCATCCAGTTSCACCTGGATGGTTTTTGGGTTGGGATGGAATTGCAGGATTAAGTTTGGGGTTATCCAGTTAAAGATCATCCAGTCCCACCTGGATGGTTTTTGGGTTGGGATGGAATTGCAGGATTAAGTTTGGGATCATCCAGTTCCACCTGGATGGTTTTTGGGTTGGGATGGAATTGCAGGATTAAGTTTGGGGTCATCCAGTTAAAGATCATCCAGTCCCACCCCCCTGCCATGGGCAGACACCTCCCACTGTCCCAGGCTGCTCCAGCCCCAGTGTCCAGCCTGGCCTTGGACTGGGATCCAGGGGCAGCCCCAGCTGCTCTGGCAATTCCATCCCAGCCCCTCCCCACCCTCACTGTTAAAAATCTTCCTTCCATCTAATCCAAAGGAGGCATCCTGATCCCTCTGGATAATCCTGATGTGGATGAGAAGCTTCCCAAGGACGCAGTGACCCAAACCCAGCCAAGGAGGAGCCACAGGAAAAAACATCCCAGGGTTGGATGAGCTCAGCAGAGCTCGGATTTAGTCACTGAGGGGGCGGAGGGAGAGATGGCACTGCTGAAACATGGCTTTAACCAAACCCCAGGGCTGGGGAATTTGACAATTTTGGCAATGGCTGAAACAAATTTGTCTTTTTGAATTTTAATTTTTAATTTTTTTTGTTTTGGGAGATGCTGATGCAAGAGCTGCCTGAGCCTTTCCCGCTGGGAATGCCGACTCTCCRGCATCGCTATAGCAACTCCATTTCTGTGCCAGCTCTCTGGTATTATTTGCTCATCAGCCATTTCCAGGCTGTTTGCTGAGGAATTGAGGCTGGAGAGCTCAATCCTTGTGTTTGTCCATCCAACCTGCTTCCAACAGGATCRTTCCAGCCAAATTTGATGGGGAAGAGGCAGCATCAGAGCTCCTCAGGTGAAAAATAAACAGGAATTTCCCAGTTTGGGTCTCTGTTCTTCCCCCAAGGGAAAAGCCTCAGCAGAAATTCCAGCAAATTGAAAGCCAGGGAATGCAAATTGCTCAAAAAACCCCTGGGATGATCCCTYGTGCTGCTCCCAGAGCAAATGTATCCATGGATTTGGCATCTCCCTGCATGCTGAGGTTGGGATGTGCTTATGGAAGCTCTTGGTGTCACRTAAAGCTTGGAAAAGCAGCTTGGAATTCTCACCAGAACGGCCCTTCCCATCCTTGGCCTGGAGATCAGCACCGAGGGACAGCAGGGTCTGGATGGTGTGGCCATGTCCTTCCTGCAGAACGTGGAATTTGGGATCAGCTCTGGGCTTGGATCCATCCCTCACCTGGGACTGCACAGACCTGCCCTGGCCTGGTCAGCTCTGGGGGCACCAGGAGCTCCAGAGAATCTTGGAGCAGGTGGARATCAGGCTCAGCTGCCTTCAGATCAGATCCATGAGGCAGCAATGGTTATCCCATGGGAATTGTTATCCCATGGGAACTGGCCAGAAAGGTGCCACCAGGCAGTTTCATAAAATCCCAGCATGGTTTGGGTTGGAAAAAAAATCGTTAAAGATCATCAAATTCCAACCCCAAACACAGTCAGGGACACCTTCCTTATTTCAGGGTGCTCCAATCCTTCCTTGGGCACTGCCAGGGATGCAGGGGCAGCCCCAGCTGCTCTGGCAATTCCAGCCCAGCCAGGAATTCCTCATTGCCAAGATCCCATCCATGCCTGCCCTCTGGCAGTGGGAGCAATTCTCTGTGTCCTGTCCCTCCATCCCTTATCCCAGGTATCTCTCCTGAGCCCCTTCAGGCCCTGGCAGGGGCTCTGAGGTCTCTGCAATGTTGAATTTCAAATCCCTCCAATTCCCAGAGGATCTGGAGTTGATGTTTCCAAGGTTATTCCAGCTCCAGGAGCAGAACCTGTTGCTTATCTGCCTCCCTCAGGCACTGGCATTTCCCAAAGGATTCCTCCAGGATTTGGGATCCCCTGGGAGAAGACCCAGCCAGCCCCAATCCACTGTGTCCTCCCTCCTTCCTCTGCCAGGAGCCAATTTCAAATTCCACAGGGAAAAACCCAGCACAGCCCCCACCTCCTTCTACTCTGCACAGGCTTTTCCAGAAATAAATCCTTTCTCCCTTAATAACATGTCTGATTTTGGRATTACATCCTCAATGCCATGAATTAGTCTTTGTCCTGCAGCCTGGGAATGGAAAGCTCTTCTTTTTATCCCCTCCYCACCCTCTCTTTTTCCCTATTCCCACAGGATTCCACAGCATCTTCCCTGATCCCAAGGCTCCCATTTCCCTGCAAACCCAGTTCCATGGGAAAGCCACCGAGCCAGGAACTGCTGCAGCTGCCACAGCCCTGGCAGCAAATTGAATTTCAAAAATAATTCGATTTTCATGTGTTTATAAATGCAAAAGAATAAGAAAAGAGGGAGATAAAAACACAACCCACCAGGCAAACAAGTGRTGCTGTAAATACAAAGTGACACCAAGCCTGGGGAGGGAAGGGAGAGAATCCCATCCAGTCATTCCCAAATCAGCCAGGAGCTGGGATTTTCTCCAAGGCACATTATATTCCCCCCAGAGCCTTGCTGTTCAACGTACCCTTGGCAACCAGAARGGCTTTGAACGTGGCTTCTGGGAGCAGGAGGCCAGGAAAATGGGAGAAAGGGCTCCTTTGTGGCAGGGCTGGATGGTGCCAGCATTCCCAGGGACTGCATTGCCAGAGCAGCGGGCTGCCCCTGCATCCTGCCAATGCCAAGGCCCAGGCTACATGGGCTGTTGCAGCCTGGGACAGTGAGCCTTAGTCCCTGCCATGCAGTGGTGCGATTGCAGGGCTCTCTGAGTTACTTCCACTGCAGAATCCAATTTGTGTCCAGTGCTGCAAGGAAGGATAGGAGATGTCCAGAATTGGGAAAGAGAGACTGGGAAGGCAGGGAGCTCCCAGATGTGTTATCAGTTCCTTCACACACAGATTTGTTTTGAATTCCAGAATCACTTGAGCTTTCTCCTCCCTCCCAGCCCATGTGGGCTAGCAGAGCTGTGGGTCCTTGCAGCATTCCTGGAAGCAGAGCAGTCCAAAATCCCTGCTGACCAGATCCCTCTGGTCCAGCTTGGCAGCAACGGAATGAGTCCTGCCAGACCCAGGGATGTTAAACCCACAGAGATTTTTGCTTTGTAGTGGAATAACACCTCATCCCAGTGCCTATCCTACAGAAAACATCTGGAATGCAGAGCAGATCCCAAAAGTTCCCTGTGACAGGGGATCCCTCCTGGACATCCAGCTGCAGCACGAAGAAGTCCGCTGCTCAACCCAGGGATGTTAAACCAGGATTTTGGGGGATTAAACCTATCCATGCCCTGATCATAAGAAAAATCTGGGAATGCAGAGCAATACCCAAATTTCCCTGCTGACCAGGATCCCTCTGGCATCCAGCTGGCAGGCACAGGAATGTCCCTGCCATCAGACCCAGGATGTTAAACCCAGGATTTTAACAGCACTCTGAGCTTGTACTGCGAATAAAACCTCATCCCCAGTCCCTGCTCCTACAAAACCATCCGGTGCCACTCCTGGGAAATGCTGTGCAGCCATCCAGCGCCTGCCACAAAGGACCCCTTTCTCCCATTTCCGCTTGCCACTCTGCATTGCCAGAGCAGCGGGCTGCCCTGCATCCTGCCAATGCCAGAGGCCCAGGCTGGACTGGGCTGGTGCAGCCTGGGACAGTGGTGAGCCGTTGTCCTCTCCATGGCAGTGGTGGATCTGCAGGGTGACTTCTGAGGTCTTCGCACTGCAGGATATTCCTAATTTGTGTCAGCTCTGCATGAGGAAGGATCGGAGATGTCCAGGAATTGGGAAAGAGAGAACTGGGAAGTTGCAGGAGCTCCAGATGTTTATTCAGTTCCTTCACACGAAGATTGTTTTGAATTCCAGAATTCATTGGAGCTTTCTCCTCCCTCCCAGCCATGTGGGCTAGCAGAGCTGTGGGCTGCAGCATTCCCTGTGGAACAGATCAGCAGTCCAAAACTCCCTGCTGACAGGATCCCTCTGGATCTCAGCTCTGGCAGCAACGGAATGATGTCTCTGTCAGACCCAGGGATGTTAAACCCGCAGAGATTTGTGCTTGTAGTTGGAAAAACTCATCCCAGTGCCTATCCTACAGAAACATCTGGAATGCAGACAGATCCAAAAGTTCCCTGTTGACAGGATCCCTCCTGGACTATCCAGCTGGCAGCACGAAGAAGTGTCTGCTCAGACCCAGGGATGTTTAAACCAGGATTTTGGGGGGATTATACCTCATCCCAGTGTCCCTGGATCATAAGAAAATCATCTGGGAATGCAGAGCAATACCAAAATTTCCCTGCTGACCAGGATCCTTCTGGCATTCCATGCTGGCAGGCACAGGAATGTCCCTGCATCAGACCCAGGATGTTAAACTCTCAGGATTTTAACAGCACTCTGAGCTTGTACTGGAATAAAACCTGCATCCCAGTCGCCTGCTCCTAACAAATACCAATCCGGTGCCACTCCCTGGGAAATGCTGTGCACCATCCAGCCTGCCACAAAGTGACGCCTTTCTCCCATTTCCGCTTGCCACTCTGCATTGCCAGAGCAGCGGGCTGCCCCTGCATCCTGCCAATGCCAAGGCCCAGGCTACATGGGCTGTTGCAGCCTGGGACAGTGAGCCTTAGTCCCTGCCATGCAGTGGTGCGATTGCAGGGCTCTCTGAGTTACTTCCACTGCAGAATCCAATTTGTGTCCAGTGCTGCAAGGAAGGATAGGAGATGTCCAGAATTGGGAAAGAGAGACTGGGAAGGCAGGGAGCTCCCAGATGTGTTATCAGTTCCTTCACACACAGATTTGTTTTGAATTCCAGAATCACTTGAGCTTTCTCCTCCCTCCCAGCCCATGTGGGCTAGCAGAGCTGTGGGTCCTTGCAGCATTCCTGGAAGCAGAGCAGTCCAAAATCCCTGCTGACCAGATCCCTCTGGTCCAGCTTGGCAGCAACGGAATGAGTCCTGCCAGACCCAGGGATGTTAAACCCACAGAGATTTTTGCTTTGTAGTGGAATAACACCTCATCCCAGTGCCTATCCTACAGAAAACATCTGGAATGCAGAGCAGATCCCAAAAGTTCCCTGTGACAGGGGATCCCTCCTGGACATCCAGCTGCAGCACGAAGAAGTCCGCTGCTCAACCCAGGGATGTTAAACCAGGATTTTGGGGGATTAAACCTATCCATGCCCTGATCATAAGAAAAATCTGGGAATGCAGAGCAATACCCAAATTTCCCTGCTGACCAGGATCCCTCTGGCATCCAGCTGGCAGGCACAGGAATGTCCCTGCCATCAGACCCAGGATGTTAAACCCAGGATTTTAACAGCACTCTGAGCTTGTACTGCGAATAAAACCTCATCCCCAGTCCCTGCTCCTACAAAACCATCCGGTGCCACTCCTGGGAAATGCTGTGCAGCCATCCAGCGCCTGCCACAAAGGACCCCTTTCTCCCATTTCCGCTTGCCACT
>NDFG01000049.1:711000-728325 GCA_002167245.1 Sporophila hypoxantha | reverse complement strand
AACTCCAGTGAAATGAGAGAAAACTGAATTAAAGCCTGCCTTAGATCACAGAGCTGATTTTGCTGGGCCAAGCATGGACAGGTTGGGATGAGCTGCCATTCCCAGGGAAAGCTGCTCCAGCTCTGGGAAGGGAGAACAAAGCTGCTTTAAAGCCATTTCCCAGCAATTTCCMAGGAAAACAAGGATAAGCCCAGCCTAGGGAAGCTGCTCTGGTTGTTGTCACACTGGGAATGAATCAGCAGGGAAAACAAAGCCAGGGCTGAGTTACATAACTGGGATTTGTGTCACAACCAAGAGGGAGCCCATCCCCAGGGAATCCTTATCCCTTTCCCAGCTGGGAAAAACCTGGAGCACAAGGAGCCAGCCTCGGGATGGAGGGCAGGGCAGCTGGAACAGCACAAGCATCCTTTGTGTCCAAATCCTGGCAGGGAATGGGAGCTGGGGCAGAAAAAGCTGGAAAAGCTGGAAGGAGCCTGCTTACCGTTCCAGGAGCAGYTCCACGACCTGGGAACAGCCGTGCATTGCTGGGAAAAGATGGGGAAAAATCAGGAAAAACATGGGTTGGTTGTGGGTTTGTGGCATTGTGTTCCTACAGTGAGGCATGCTCGGGTTGCTGATCCTTTTGGGATGAGGGAAGGGGCTCCAAAGGGCTTTATTCCCATCAGTTTTTTGGTGGATTAAAAAAAACAAAGGTTTCCCTTYCTCTGATGCCATTGGGAAATGTGAGGTAAAGCAGGGAAAAGGGATGGATGGAATGGGCACTGCCTGGCTCCATCTGCCACAGAATTCAGCTGGAACAAAGAGGGTTTCTCCCAATTATTTGTTCATTCCTGAATTGGGATCTGGGAGAAGCAAAAGGAACACAGAGCAGGGAGCTGGGGAAATGCTGGATAACACTCCCAGCCMTCCTCAGCCACTCCCACCTCATCATCCTCACCCATCTCAGAGGGAAAACAACAACAGAGGGGGAGGATTTGAACCCGAGGCACTGAAATATGCCAGTTTTTTCTTGATCTTTTAAACATTTCACTTCACACAGCTTTGATCCAGCTTTTTTTTTTTTTTTTTCCCTGCAGGTCATTTTGCAAAACAAATGGAACACATTCAAAAGAAAAATAATATCAAACCAAGGCTGGAGCTGCTCCATCAGCTGATGGAAAAAGGGCTCCTGGGAAATGTGTGCTCCCAGGAACAACTTTCAGCTGGAATCCCAGTGAGGGATTCCCAGATTTTGGCTCTTTGCTCCTGCTCCCTGCCTGTTCTTCACCTAAGCTGATGAATCCAAGTCATGGGAAGAAAAATCCCTCACAATTCCATCTTTTATCAGGAACAGAGACTCGGGACAGCTGGGATCCACTGCTGCATTCCACATCCTCTAATTACCTCTTCCCAGCTTTCTTCCCTCGGGATAGAAAGAAGCAACAAAGCTGAAGGAATCAACCCTTATTAATATAAAAAATAATTGCAGGAGGAAGAAAATGACCCTTCAGGAAGGCAGCTGGCCTGGTCACGGGTTAATGTGCTCAAATCCACACCCCTGGGATGGAAACCCATGGAAACCCATGGAAAAGGCAGTTGGTCCTGACATGATTTCCCCCAGCAGCTCCAACACCATCTCCAGCCCCCCAGCCCTGCTCCTGCCTTGGGAACTGGGAATGTCCCCTGGGGTAAGTGTGGGGAYATCAGGGAGCAGCAGTTTGGGATCAAATTGCACTGAGGGCACTGGGGGTGAAGTCCTAATTCCATAATTCCATAATTCCAGCCCTTCCCCATTCCCAGTCACTCCCACTCCAGCTGCTGCTCCAGGGTCTGGCTGGGTTAGGAAATTCCAGAAATCCACCCAAATTGGGGATTGGTGGCTTTGGCACAGAAAACACATGTGGAGACACCTCCAGGAAGCAGCATCCAGGTGCTGGATCCCAGTTGTATTCCTATATCCCAAGGCAGGGAGAAGAGTTTGCCTCGAGGTCAGAATTCCCCCTTYCCCAYAGGATGATCCCAAATCCCAGAGCTCACCCTGCTCCTGACCCTGTCCCAGCCCCTCAGCTCATAAATCCCCACCCAACACCCACCTCCTGCAGGGAGAGGAGCTGCCAGCTCCATGGAAACAACACCCAGAACTGGGCAGGGATGGGAGAACATTAAAAAAATCGGGATCAGCCACTTCAGGCAACCTGCTGTGATCCCACCACCAACTCATTCCCTGGTTTKTCATTCCCAGGTCAAGCACAAGGACTCAGTGGTGCCCAAGGGCTGGAATTGTCACTGCTGATGAGCCAGGAGAGACAGAGCAAGGGCTGGAAAAGCCACGGGAGTGACAGCACAGCAGGGGCTCCTCCCAGCACCTCGGGTTTTTCCAGGGAGTCAATCCCAATTAAATTCTTTGGGAAAGGAGTTTGGGCAGCCAGGGCTCATCTCTGCTGCTGAGACCTGGAATACACAGCCTGATTCCCACTCTGGATGTGGTCTGAGCCCTCTTGTGCTTCCCAACAATCCTGGGGATGGCTGGGATTCCTGAACCTGCCCATTCCCTTTAAATATCCCTTAAAAGCAAGGAAAATGGCAGGGAAAGGGAAYTGTGGACATGGTGGGCTCCAAAAACAGCTCCTGTGTATTCCCAACAGGGATTGTCCCTCCCCTTCACAGAAAGGCCCTCTGGAATTCTCACCATGGCACAAGAGCAAGGGGACTCCAAAATCTGGAGTTTATTACTGGAATCATGGAGTCATTTTGGTTGGAAAAGTGCTTGAGCCCAACCATTCCCAGCACTGCCACAGCCACYACTGCCCCATGTCCTCAAGTGCCACATCCACATGGATTTTAAATCCCTCCAGGAGTGGGGACTCCACCCTTGCCCTGGGCAGCTCATCCCCATGCTCACAAATTCTTACAATTCCTTTCCAGGAAGGAATTTTCCCAATATCCCAGCTGAACCTCCCCAGGCCCAGCTTGAGGCTGTGATAAAGAAATCCATCCCCAGGCAGATCCCAAAAAGTTCCTCTCAGCAGCTCTGCTGCTTTCAGGAATTGCAAATGCCAGGATGTGCTTGGAGCTGGGGAGCTTCTCACACCAGGAAGGAAAATCATATCCCTATTCCAAGGGAGCTCRGATCCATCTGTGCCAGGGAGAGATGGACTTGATCCAAGGATCCCAAGAATTCCAAGAGGCTGGATTTSTGGATTTCCTGAGGGAAAAATTCCCATTTTTCTGGAAGTAGGCACCAGGCTCTGCTTCTCCTGAGGGAAAACCTAAGTATTCATGGGTTTCCTGAGGGAAAAATTCCTGTTTTTTTGGAAGTAGACACCTGGCTCTGCTAGTCCCTGTCTCTTATACACATCTAGATGTGTATAAGAGACAGGAGCAGGAGAGGCCGTGGCAGCTTCTGAGGCTGGTCCAGGAGGCAAACCTGGATGTGCTGTGGGATTTGTGGATTTCCTGAGGGAAAAATTCCCATTTTTCTGCAAGTAGACATCAGCCTCTCCTTCTCCTGAGGGAAAACCTCATTCCTGCTTATCCCAACCCCCGACACCAACCAAAAATCCTGATTTTTTGGCCCTTTCCCCTCAGACCTGGCTCCATGGCAGAGCAGAAGAAGCAGCTGCCTCTGCTTCTCCTGAGGGAAAACCTCATTCTTCCTTATCACAATGCCCCAAACCAAACAGGATATCCCCCAAATCCCAATTTTTTGGGCCCCTTTCCCCTCAGGCCCAGCTCCATGGTGGAGCAGGAGAGGCCATGGCAGCTTCTGAGGCTGGACCAGGAGAGAAACCTGGATGTGCTGTGGGATTTGTGGATTTCCTGAGGGAAAAATTGCCGTTTTTCTGGAAGTGAGCACCAGGCTCTGCTTCTCCTGAGGGAAAACCTCATTCCTGCTTATCCCAATGCCCCAAACCAACCACAATACCCCCAAAATCCTGATTTTTTGGCCCTTTTCCCCTCAGGCCCAGCTCCATGGTGGAGCGGGAGAGGCTATGGCAGCTTCTGAGGCTGGTCTGGGAGGCAAACCTGGATGTGCTGTGGGATTTGTGGATTTCCTGGGGGAAAAATTCCCATTTTTCTGAAAGTGGGCACCAGACTCTGCTTCTCATGAAGGAAAAACTAAGGATTTGTGAATTTCCTGAGGGAAAATTCCCATTTTTCTGCAAGTAGACATCAGCCTCTCCTTCTCCTGAGGGAAAACCTTATTCCTGCTTATCCCAATGTCCCACACCAACTAAAAATCCTGATTTTTGGCCTCTTTCCCCTCAGGCCCGGCTCCATGACAGAGCAGGAGAAGCCACAGCAGCTCCTGAGGCTGGTYCAGGAGGGAAACCTGGATCTCCCACAGGATGAGCTGAGGCTGGATGGGATTCCAGAGGCTTCCCTGGATCCACCATGCTGTACCTGCTGTGTGCAGAGGAGTTCTCCCCGTGGTGCTCTCCGTGTCCCAGCAGCTTGGGGACACATCCAGGAGGTAGCAGAGCACCTCAGGATGCCCTTCCCTGCTGGCAATGTGGAAGCAATTCCAGCCATCCTTGTTCCTCAACAATGGGTTGGCTCCGTGCTCCACCAGGGTTYTGATCACTTCCAGGTTTTTCCTGGTGCAAGCCATCATCAGGGGAGTCCTGGAAGAAGATCCAGGGAAATAAAATAACCTGGCACAACAAATCTGATTCAGGTGCTTTGCCTGAGGATCCAGGAGGTTTTACAGCACTGTTGTTCCAGGTTGGGAATATTCCAGCTCCTTTTCCATGCAGTCCCTCAGAGTTTTCTGTGTTTTTAAGGCAAATGAGACTTTYTCCAAAGGTTTGGATATGCCTTAGSAAGCACAGAGCTCCCTGATGTCAATCCATGGGTGGAAGAGCACGGCCATACAAATCCAGGCTCATGGAATCTTGGCCTTAGCTCCAGGCTGGCACAGCCTCAATTCCCAGCTCTGGAATGCTGCCTTTGGATTTGTGGCAGTTCAGCTGCAAAGGACCTTCCCAGGCTTTCATCTGGGAGCAGGGGAGAATCCTTGTTTCCTTTTTGCAGAAATCCCCATCCCCAAGGGAAGAGTAGAGTAGTAATTTACAGCTTTTAGGAGAAACKGGGGAGAAAGCAGGGACAGGGCTGGAATTTCTCCCAAAAACCCAACTGGATCCACAGTGTGGGCAACAGGGGAAGGGAATTTTGTTCCACTCAGGTGATCCCACATGGAGTCCAGCTCTGGGATCCCAATATAAGGACATGGAGCTGCTGGAGCAAATCCAGAGGAATCCATGGAGCTGCTCCAGGGCTGGAGCTCTGGAGAGGCTGGGAGAGCTGGGAATATTCCCCTGGAGAAGGGAAGGMTCCAGGGAGARCTTCCAGCACATTCCAGGGCCTGCAGGGGCTCCAGSAGAGCTGCAGAGGGACTGGGGACAAGGCCTGCAGGGACAGCACCCAGGGAATGGCTCCCACTGCCAGAGGGCAGGCATGGATGGGATCTTGGCAATGAGGAATTCCTGGCTGGGCTGGGATTGCCAGAGCAGCTGGGGCTGCCCCTGCATCCCTGCAATGTCCAAGGCCAGACTGGACCTGGAGCAGCCTGGGATAGGGGAAGGTGGCCCTGGATGATCCTTAAGCTCCTTCCCACCCATTCCACGATCCCAAACACCGCTYCCAGCAGCCACATTCCCACCTTCCCCACCCAATCCCAAATCCCAGCACCTACCAGTCAGCCTTTTTCAAGCAGTCCACACTCGCCCCTCTCTCCAGGAGGAAGGACACACATTCCYGGTGTCCCATGGAAGCAGCCTCATGGAGGGGTCTCTTGTAGTCCCCATTGGCCACCTCCATGTCCATCCCGATCTCCTGGACCAGGAATTCCAGCACATCCCGGTGTCCCAAACGAGCTGCRTGGTGCAGGAGGGAATCTCCCAAACGTCCCCAGCGCCAGCTGCGAGCCTCTGGAACCTCATCCAGCCTCAGCTCATCCCGGAGGAGAGCCAGGTTTCCCTCCTGGACCAGCCTCAGGAGCCGCCGCAGCCTCTCCTGCTCCACCATGGAACCAGGCCTGAGGGAAAGAAGTGAAAAAATCAGGATTTTGGAGGATATTGTGGTTGGTTTGGGGGTTGGGATAAGCAGGAATGAGGTTTTCCCTCAGGAGAAGCAGAAACCTGTGTCTACTGCCAGAAAAATGGGAATTTTTCCCTCAGGAAATCCATGAATCCTGCAGGACATCCAGGTTTCCCTCCTGGACCAGCCTCAGGAGTCACCACGGCCTCTCCTGCTCCGCCATGGAGCTGGGCCTGAGGGGAAAGAGGGAAAAAAACCAGGATTTTGGGGGATATCCTGTTTGGTTTGGGGGTTGTGATAAGGAAGATTGAGGTTTTCCCTCAGGAGAAGCAGAAACCTGTGTCTACTGCCAGAAAAACATTAATTTTTCCCTCAGGAAATCCACAAATCCCACAGCACATCCAGGTTTCCCTCCCAGACCACCCCCAGGAGCTGCCACAGCCTCTCCTGCTCCGCCATGGAGCCGGGCCTGAGGGGAAAGAGGGAAAAAAAACAGGATTATGGGGGATATCCTGGTTGGTTTGTGGGGTTGAGATAAGCAGGAATGAGGTTTTCCCTCAGGAGAAACAGAGYCTGGTGCCCATGTCCAGAGAAATGGGAGCTTTTCCCTCAGGAAATCCACAAATCCCACAGCACATCCAGGTTTCCCTCAGAAGCTGCCACGGCCTCTCGTGCTCAGCCATGGAGCTGGGCCTGAGGGGGAAAAAGCCCAAAAAACGGGATTTGGGGAATATTGTGGTTGGTCTGCAAGGTTGGGATAAGCAGGAATGAAGTTTTCCCTCAGGAGAAGCAGAGCCTGGTGCCCACTTCCAGAAAAATGGGATTTTTTCCCTCAGGAAATCCACAAATCCCACAGCACATCCAGGTTTCTCTCCTGGTCCAGCCTCAGAAGCTGCCACGGCCTCTCCTGCTCCACCATGGAGCTGGGCCTGAGGGGAAAAAGGCCAAAAAATTGGGATTTTGGGGAATATTGTGGTTGGTCTGCAAGGTTGGGATAAGCAGGAATGAAGTTTTCCCTCAGGAGAAGCAGAGCCTGGTGYCCACTTCCAGAAAAATGGGATTTTTTCCCTCAGGAAATCCACAAACCAGCCTCTCCCTCAGAATGAGCAGGAATTTCCTTCTCCCTCAGGATAATTAAAAATTGCCCTTCAGAAAACCGGGATCTGGCCTYTCCTTCAGGAAAAGCAGGAATTTTCCTCTCCCTCTGAAATTCAGCAAGTAGTCACACCCTCAGTAAAAGCAGGAATTCCATTTTTCCTTGGGAAAATTAGGATCTGGTCTYTCCCTCCAGAAAATATGATTTTCTTTTCCTTAGGAAATCCAGRATCTGACCTTTCCCTTAGGRAAAACAGAAATTCCCTTCTCCCTTGGGAAAACTAGAAATTTCTTTTTCCACTGGGATGCCCAGGAACCTGTAAAGTAGAAAAGTAGAAATTCAGTTTTCCTTCTGGAAAACCAGAAATCAGCCTTTCCCTTAGGAAAACAGGAAAGCAGCATCTCCTTTAGGCAAAAAGAAATTCCTTTTTTCCCTTAGGAAAAACAAAAACCAGAATTCCCTCAGCAAATCCTGAAATTCCCTTTTTCCTCAGGAAAAAATGGACAATTTCTTTTTCCTCAGGAAAACCAGGACCCCACCTCTTCYTCCAGAAAACCTGAAATTCCCTCTTCCTTTAGGAAAACCAGGAGCTTCTTTTTCTTTGAGAAAACAAGGAATTAGCCACTCCATCAGGAAAAAGAGAATTTTGCTTTTTCATATGGAAAACCAGGAATGGGTTTCTCCCTCAGGAAAACCAGGATTTTCCATTTTCCCTCAGGAAAATTAGAAACTAGCCTCTCCCCCTGGTTAACACAGAAATTCCCATTCCCTCTGGGAAAACTCAAAAATTCCTACCCCTCTTAGGAAAGCCAGAAACCAGCTGGAAACCCATAAATTTTCTTTTTTACTGAGGAAAACCTGAAATTCCCTTTTTCCTCTRGAAAACCAATAATTTCSTTTTCCCTGCGGACAGCCAGACACCAACCCCTCCTCCAGGAAAAGCAGCAATTCCCTTTCTCTCCCAAACGAACGGGAATTTCTGTTTTTCCTAAGAAAAAAAAAAATTCCATTTTTTCCTCAGGAAAAAACCAGAAATTCCTTTTTCCTCTGGAAAAAAACCCAGAAAATTTCCTTTTTCCTCAGGAAACAACCAGAAATTCCCGTTCCCTCGCGGCTCCCGAGAAGGGGCCGCCTCCCGCAGGCCGGGATTTCACCCCTCTCCTCATTCCCTCCCAGCGCATCCAGGCCGCGCAATTCCGCGGAAAATTCCCGGTTTTTCCAACCCACCCGCGCGCCCGCGGAGCGCTCGTGACGTCACGCGCGGAGGGACTGACGTCACCGCAAGGGGAGATGTAAATAAACCCCGCCACCCGGAAGTGCTGCGCCATTGGACAGCGCTGGGCTCTGATCTGGCTGCTGATGACAGAGGGAGGGGGCGGGTGGTGAGACGCGGGGCAGCGAGCGCCTTGAGCGGGTGAGGCCGGGTGAGGAGGGCGCGACCATTTTTGAGGAACGGGGGGGGGGGGGGGGCCGGGAGGGGGTTTCCTTGGAAATGGGGTTTCTTTGGGAATGCGGAGCCCTTGGGAATGAGGGAATCCTTGGAACTGAGGGATTGGCAACTGAAGGGGACCCTTGGCAAAAGCCGGAGAATTGGGTATTCAATGGGCTTTTGGCACTGCGGGAGACCTTTGGCTTTGAGGGGAGCTTGGGAATGGAGGCTCCTTTGGCGTTGGGGGCGCCGTTGGAAATGGGGGRATCCTTGGAATTGAGGGGTTTGGGAATGAGGGCACCCTTGGAAATGAGGGGGGACTTGGSATTGAAGGGGGTTTGGGCACTGCGGAGGTGCTCGGGCATTGAGGGGACCTTGGGAATGGGGGCTCCTTCGGCATGAGGGGACCCTTGGAAAAGGGGGAATCCTTGGAATCGAGGGATTGGGAATGTGGAGTAACAGGATGGGGGAGTGAACACGGGGGCTCTTGGCTGAGAAGGGGTTAAAAGGGAATTCCTTGGGAATGAGGGAATCCTTGGAATTGGGGGATTGGCAGTGAAGGGGTTTTGGGAATAGCCAGGCTTGGAAATGAGGGGACTCTCTGGAGGAGGTCGGTGCATCCGTGTGGGAAAAGGGTTTGGAAAGGACGTTCTGGGGGGAAAACGGAGCAGCTCCAACTTCCTCCCAAATATTTCTCCTCCCTCTGGAGCTTCCCCCTCCATCCTCTGATCCTTTGGTTTCCCAGCTGGAATGTCCTCTCCTGGCTGACATTGGAAGCCACACGGGAAATCGGGAAAAAATAGGAATGCAGGTGAAACCTGAGAAATCCCATTTTTAAGTAGAAGTCTGGGATGATTTCAGTTGGAAAAAATCATCAAATCCAGCCCCAAATTCCCTCAGCACATTCCTAAAAGCCTCAGGAGTGTCTTGAATTGGGTTTTTTTCCCTTTTATTTGCCTCATTTCCCATATTTTGAGGAAATGGGGATGTTGGGAAMCAGCCTCCCCAGGGAGCTGAGTGGTTTTAACTCTGCTGAGCTGAAATGAGGGAGCAGCACATCCATAAAATCATTCAGCTTGGGAAAAAACCCTAAAATTATCCCAAGGAATAACCAGGCTGATCCTTGGATCCTGCCCTAAAAGGAAAATGAGGCATTTTTGGGGCTGCTGCAGACGTGGTAAAGAGAAAGAAATMAATTAAAGGAAGCAAAAGTGAAACTGCTGATGCTGGCAGGAGGGAGCTCATCCTGTGGCAGCCACTCCTGCTGGGTTTGGCTTCTTTTATTGAAAAAATTACATTTTGTGGGGTTTTTTTGGTGGCCAGAAGAGAGGAGTTTGTGCCTATTCCAAGTAAGGTTTGGTTGTTTTATGGGAATAATTCCCAGGAGGATTTTTTTAACTGCAAACGGGTTCAATTTCCTCTGATAAGGAATGATCCCAGCTTGGAAAGGCTCAGTTTGGGTGGTGGAATGTTGGGTCCAGGCTGTGAGGAGCAAGGCTGGTTCTTGCAAATTTTTAGAAGTTTAATAAGGGATGAAAGGATTCCATAAATTCCATGAAAAAGAATTTTCTTAACCAATTTCCTCTCTGGGAAAGTGAGTTTGTGATTTCACTTCATGCCATTTCACTTCATTTAATTTTATTTTATTTTATTTTATTTTTAAAAATTTATTTTAATTTTTATTATTTTATTTTGGTTTTTAAATTTTGGTTTATTTCATCTCTTCTTCTATATATATCTAGTGCAAATTGCCAAAAGCAAAGCATTAGCTTAAAATAATTTGCTATATTTTTATTGCATTGGTTAAAGGCATATTTATGAGGATTATATATATTTCAATATTGTATATATTATATAATGTATCATATAATATTTTATATTGTAATATATATATTTCAATGTTATACATATTTCAATATTTTTGTGAGTTTATGTGTTATGAGAATATTTTTTCTTGGTTTGGACCTTTGACTTGTCTGCATTTTACTAAAATTAATATATTTTATTTTTTCTGGAGGTTTTGTTTTATTGTGTTGACACTTCTTGATAACTGGAGAATTAGTAATAAATTTTTTTCTTGGTGACTTAGTTCTTGTTATTGAGATACTGTCATTTAGATAAGATAGTCCACAAATATATTCAATTAACATAGCTATTTTATACCATTATCTGAGTTAGTTATGTAAATAAAAGTATTCAACATAATTAATTTAATTAAAATTTTATTTAAATTTAATAACATAGTTCCTATTTTTATATTATGCAAAGACCTAAGCTATGAAATATTTATTTGATTACTATTGAAATAAGCTAAATAGTATATATAAAAGCTGACAGATTATATTATATTTTAAAAGTAGTTAAAAGGGATTAAAAATTGTGTTCTATTAAAATTGCTGTGATTAACAATAACTTCTAAAAGCCAATACATAAATATCAAAATCAATTGCTATATTATAATGTTACTAGATTATATCTATTATATATTATATTTTTATTATATTTATAATATAAAATATGCATTATACAATTAATATTTTATTATTATAGTAATAGAAATATAGATTTTATATATTCTATTATATTATGTTGTGTTAATATATTGATAATATAATATAATATATTATAACATAATAATAACATAACATACTAATATAAATAACTAAAATATAATGCAATAATATTTATTGTAAATAAATAATGTAATCATATTACATTATGATTATATTGTTATATATAATATATCATATTATACTCATATAGTAATATTATATTTATAATATTATAATAATTATATGGTAGTTATACTTATAGTTACAATATTATAATGATTATTGAATAATTATATTTATACTATGATATATTATATCATATCATAATATATCATAATATATTGTATTGTATTATATTGTATTGTAATATATTGTATTGTACTATATTGTATTGTATTATATTGTATTATATTACATTACATTACATTACGTTATATCATATTATATCATATTATATTATATATTGTAATTTATAACAAGAGGCAGCCACAGCTTCTCTAGGAACTCCTGGTGGGATGGAATTCCTAACTAAATATACCCAAACTAAATCATACCCCAAATATCCAAACCAAACCGACTCTTAGGTCCCACTCCACAATAACTCGCTGAAACCCAGTGGCCTCTCAGAATTCCAGAGGGGAAAGCACAATTTTGTAATTTAGTTTTCTCCCTTTGGTTTCCGTTCCCGCAGGATGCGGCGCTGCAGGAGGCGGCAGCTCTCAGCCCCCGAGTGCGCGGCCCTGGCGCAGAGCCCCGAGGGCTCGGCCCCGCTGCGGCACCCCCTGGGCCTGCCCCGAGGAGGAGGAGCGGGAAACCGGGGCCTTCATCCCATCCACGGCACGCGGAGACATCCCAGAGGTACTGCTGGGAATGTTCCCCTGGAGAAGGGAAGGCTCCAGGGAGAGCTTCCAGCACTTTCCAGGGCCTGCAGGGGCTCCAGGAGAGCTGCAGAGGGACTGGGGACAAGGCCTGCAGGGACAGCACCCAGGGAATGGCTCCCACTGCCAGAGGGCAGGCATGGATGGGATCTTGGCAATGAGGAATTCCTGGCTGGGCTGGRATTGCCAGAGCAGCTGGGGCTGCCCCTGCATCCCTGGCAGTGCCCAAGGCCAGGCTGGACACTGGGGCTGGAGCAGCCTGGGACAGTGGGAGGTGTCCCTGCCATGGCAGGGGTGGCACTGAGGGGACTTTGAGGTCCCTTCCCACCCARCCCATTCCAGGATTCCATTAAAAAGAGTTTCCTTGACCAATTTCCTTTCTGTGAGATTTTGTGATTTTATTCACTTTATTTTTTTTAAATTTAATTATTTCATTTTATTTTTTATTTCATTTGTTACATTTAATTCAATTTTTGCTTTTTTAAATTTTATATTATTTTTATTTTTTTTCATTATTTTATGTTGGTTTATATATTTATGTTATTTTAATTTTTTTTAATTTAATTTTTTTTTCTTTTTTATTCTTTTTTTTCAAATCTCATTTCATTTTATTCCCCAAATCTTGCTGCCTCCACACCTGTGGCTAAGCAGCAACCCCAGAAAACCCCCCCTGAGTTACTCCTGAGTGCCTGGGAGATGTGGGATTCAGACCCATTTTCCTGAGCATTCTGTCTGTACCTGGCTCCCTTCCCAGAGAACATTCCCTGCCCTGCCTGGACGTGCCACCAAAATCCCAAATTCTTCCTCATTCCCTGATTTCCATGGAATTCATTCCCACTTTTCCTCTTTGTGCAGCACCAGGCCAGGAGAGGAAAATCTCGGATTTTTTCAGCATCCTGAAGTCACCACAAGTGGGAAGTGCTGGGATGCCGAGCCGTGGGATCAAGGAAGAGCCACTGGATCCCTTTTCCCCTGGAGCTCCTGGTTCCTTCAGCAACTCCTCCCTTTCCCTGCATCCCCAGGACTTGGTGCCACCTCCCAGGGGACATTCCAGGAAAAGAGGAATTCCCAAACCAGAGCGGGATCTCTGGGAGGAACCTGAGGAGAAAATTCCAGAGCTCAGTGGGATCAAGCAGGAATGGGAAGAGCTGGAAGTGGARCCCCTTCCCGATTCCCACTACGGCCTCCTGGGCACTCGGAGCTGGCAGGTTCCTCAGGGATCCATGGATGATCTTCCTCCTGAAATCCTCAGGAATATTTTTGGTTTCCTGCCAGTTCTGGATCTGTACCAGAACCTGAGCCTGGTGTGTCGCTGCTGGAGGGAGATAATCCGGGATCCACGGGTAAGGAATGCTCTGGGATCATCCCATGGATCATCCATGCCTCCCTTTGTTCCTTTAAATCCCATCATTCTTTCCATGGGATCATCCATGCCTCCCTTTGTTCCTTTAAATCCCATCATTCTNTGTTCCTTTAAATCCCATCATTCTTTCCATGGGATCATCCATGCCTCCCTTTGTTCCTTTAAATCCCATCATTCTTTCCATGGGATCATCCATGCTCTGCCTGCTACCTTTTTCCTTTAAATCCCATCATTCTTCTCATGGGATCATCCATGCCTCCCTTTGTTCCTTTAAATCCCATCATTCTTCCCACAATCCAGGAATTTTTAGATTTCCTGCCCTTTTTCTTTGGTCTTTGGACCAAAAGATCCGAGATCCACGGGTAAGGAACGCTCTGGGATTATTTATCCCATGGGATGCCTCCCTTTGTCCCTGCAAATCCCATTATTCTTCCCACAATCCAGGAATTTTTAGATTTCCTGCCTTTTTTTTTTTTGGTCTTCTGGACCAAAAGTATATCTGAGATCCGTGGGTAAGGAACTCTCTGGGGTTATCCCATGGATCATCCATGCTTCTCTTTGTTCCTTTAAATCCCAGCATTCTTCTCATGGGATCATCCATGTCTCCCTTTGTCCCTGCAAACCCCATCATTCTTCCCACAATCCAGGAATTTTTAGGTTTCCTGCCTTTTTTTGGGACCAAAAGTTGCTGCCCTATATCCAAAATCTGGGATCCACGGGTAAGGAACACTCTGGGATCATCCATGCTTCCCTTTGTTCCTTTAAATCCCATTATTCCACAATCCAGGAATTTTTAGATTTCCTGCCTTTTTTTTTGATCTTCTGGACCAAAAGTTGCTGCCCTGTATCCAAAATCCGTGTTGCAACARCATTCCTTCCCATCCATGGAAAAAAAAAATCTGGAAGATTCCATAAAATCCCACCTTGCACAGTTTTCCCTGCAGCCTTTTTTGCTGGCAGGAATTTTCCAGGGAATTCCTGCAGTGTCCCCAAACCTCTGGGTGTGTCTGTGGTGCCTCTTGTCACCAAATGGATTTGGAGGAAAACCCTGGAGCTCTGTTTTGATGGGTTTTGGTTCTTCTGGAATCAAGGCAAACAATTGGAAGGAATGATCCCTAAATCCCACAAAAAGTGCCTTGGGAACAGGCAGCACCTCTCCAGTCACTCATCATTCCCAAAAATCCAGCCCTATTTGCAGCCTTTGAGTATTTTCCCCCCTTTCTCCTTTTTTCCCCCCTTTCTCCTTTTTTCCCCCCTTTCTCCTTTTTTCCCCCCTTTCTCCTTTTTTCCCCCCTTTCTCCTTTTTCCCCCCTTTTTCCTTTTTCCCCCTCTCCTTTTTCCCTCTTCCCCCCTTCTTTACCCCTCTATTTTTTCCTCCCTCTTTTTCCCCCTCCCTTTTACCTCCTTCTTTCCCTTTTTTCTCTATTTTTCCCTCATTTTTTCTTCCCTCTTTTTCCCTCTCCCTTTTTCTTCCTTCTTTCCCTTTTTTCTCTATTTTTCCCTCTCTTTTTTTCCTCCCTCTTCCCCCCCTTTTCCTCCTTTTTTTCCTCTTTTTCCTCTATTTTTCCCCTCTCTTTTTTCTCTTTTTCCTTCCTTTTTTCCTCTTCTCTTCCCCCTTCTTTTTTCCCTCTCTTTTTTCCCTCTCTTTTTTCCCTCCTCTCTTTTTTCCCTCCTCTCTTTTTTCCCTCCTCTCTTTTTTCCCTCCTCTCTTTTTTCCCTCCTCTCTTTTTTCCCTCCTCTCTTTTTTCCCCCCTCTCTTTTTTCCCCCCTCTCTTTTTTCCCCTCTTTTTTCTCTATTTTTTCCCTCTCTTTTTCCCTTCTCTTTTCCTCTTTTCTTCCCCCCTCCTCTTATCTAAAGACGGACTGGAACAACCTGGGGATGCTGGGGAAAGTGCCCAGGAATGGTAATGGAAGCTCTGACTGCTGGGATTGAGGGATATTGAAAATTCAAAGTTGGGATGAGATCTCAGAGCCAGACTTCAGGGCCTGCAGGGGCTCCAGGAGAGCTGCAGAGGACTGGGGACAAGCCTGCAGGGACAGCACCCAGGGAATGGCTCCCAACTGCCAGATGGGCAGGCCATGGATGGGATCTTGGCAATGAGGAATTCCTGAGGCTGGGCTTGGGAATCTGCCAGAGCAGCTGGGGCTGCCCCTCATCCCTGCAATGTCCAATTAAGGATTGGAGCAACGCTGGCATAAGGGGAGGTGTCCCTTGGAATGAGCTTGGAAGGTCCCCCTTCCACCCAAACTGCTCCTGGCTCTGGGATTTGGGACACTCAGAATCCATCCTGAGGGATTTTTATGGAAAATGGGGAAGAAAAGAGAGGGAAAGGGAAGGGAGACCCATTCATGGTTTGCTGAGATTCAAGGTGAAGCCCTGGGTCCATGGAAAATGTCTCTTGGAGAGGAGATGGATCCAATGTCAGGCCTGGGAGAGCTGGGAATGTTACGCCGCTGGAGAAAGGGAAGGCTCCAGGAGGAGCTTCCAGCACATTCCAGGGCCTGCAGGGGTCTCAGCAGAGCGCAGAGGGACTGGGACAAAGGCTCGCAGGGACAGCAACCCAGGGAATGGCTCCCCACTGCAGAGGGCAGGCATGGATGGGATCTTGGCAATGAGGAATTCCAAGAGCAGCTGCAGCTGCCTCATCCCTGGAAACATCTGTAGGCTGGACTGGAGCACTCCTGGGGATCGGTGGAAGTGCCGGATGGAATGGGAAGCTCCTGACCTGTTGGAGATGGAATGCTCTTGTTCCTCAACTGGCCAGAAGCAGGTGGCCATGCAAGTGCAGCACCGTCGGTGACCTTGCACAAGCAGGGCCAGCTCCGAGCGGGGCTCCGTGAAACATCCCAGGAAGCCTCTGGATTGTCACCAACACCATGCAGAGAACAAGCACCATGACAGCAAAGATGGCCCACATCTTCTCTGCTGGGGAAGGACAAGGAAAAACACAGCAAAAAGCTTGGAGCTTCCAGGAAAATCTCACTAGGAGGGTGGAAAAAATTCTGTTGAGGAGCTTGTTAAATCCTAAATTGATCCTTGAGAAGGCTGACCTGGAGCAGATGGCTGGGCAGAGTTCCAGAATGAAGCAGGGATTTATGGAAAGGATCTCCTCCATAGGATGCACCTGGGCAGCACCAGAGCCCAGCCAGGGCTGCACCCAAGATGAACGCAAAATGGCCCCAAAATGCACGAGCGCTCCCGGGGTCTCTCCCTGGGATCAGTTCTGGCTCCATTTGCATCTTGCACTTCATTGTCCATTCCAGCGTTTAGCCCCCTGCAGTCCCACCCTGCTTGTTTTTTCTCTCTGCAGACACCACGGTGTTGTGCTCCTGGGCTGAGATTTGGGTCATTTGGTCCTTGGTGCCCCAGACTGGAGCAGGAATTGTTTGTCTCCCTGCTCTGTTGCACAGCAGTCACCATCCATAATATGAAGCCCAGACCCACACACAAAGCAGCACAGAAAATGGGAAAAATATAAAAGCCAACCCTGAGGCATCATTGTCAGCCCAAATGAATACCCAAATAACACCCACAGAGGGAGGAGTTTGGGAATACAGGAGGGCAGGAGTGAACCTCAAACAGTTTTTAGATGGTTTAAAAAGGGAGGAGCACATCCCACATTTGGCATCCTGTCCAACCTTATCCATCCAAATTTATGGGAGGCATCAAAAGGAAAACCTGGATCTCCCACAAAACGTGGGCTGAAGGTCAGATCCCAGGGGAATAGTGAGTGAAATGGAGAGGTGCTGCCTGTTCCAAGGCACTTTTTTGTGGGATTTAGGGCATCATTACCCTTCCAGCTGTTTGTATCTGTGAAACTACAAAACCCATCAAAAGAAGAGCTCACAGGGTTTTCCTCTAAATCCATTCTGGTAGACAAGATAACCACCGACTATGTACACAGACGAGCTGAGGGCAAAACGCAGGAATATTGTTAAAAAAACCAGAAATTAAGAGTGAATAAACAATAAAAGAAGTTAAGACGATC
>NDFG01000049.1:675422-703376 GCA_002167245.1 Sporophila hypoxantha | reverse complement strand
GAGGGGAGGAATCAAAATTTGGGAGGAGGAATGAATCCAAAGATTGGGCAGAAGAAGAATCAAAACACTGTGATGAAAATCGAAAAGATTGGGAGGAAGGATCAAAAAGGTTGGATGAGAAATCCAAAGGTTGGATGAGGAATCAAAAGATTGGGAGAAGATGATGTTTTGGGAAAAAATCGGATAATCCCTGTTTTCCGCTAAAAAATACTTCCAGCAATCTCCTCACATAATCTTTGTGGATATGAGGAGCTGCTTGGGATGGGAAAAAAAGGATCTGTGTTTTTTTGGGAAGGGCTCCCACTACCAGAGGAGGCAGACATGGATGGGATCTTGGCAAATGAGGAATTCCTGGCTGGGCTGGGATTGCCAGAGCAGCTGGCTCTGCCCCTAGCATCCCTGCAATGTCCAAAGAAGGACTGGAGCAGTCTGGGATAGAGGGAAAATGTCCCTGTCCATGGATGGGGTGGGACTGGATGGGCTTTCACACCCTTTCCAGCCCAAACATTCATAATTTTATTTTTTCATTCCATGATTTTATCCAAATCCTTCTGTTGTTCTCATTTTAGATCAATGTGGTAGAGGCCAAAGAGCATTTGGCACAACATGAAGAGGCTGGATGGAGATGTAGAGAAGAAATACTGATGACTTGTGATTGGTAAAAGAGATGGAAAATCCCTTGGGAAAAAGGGATTTGGAGGTGGGAAAAATCAATGAATGCTTCTGGCTGAGCATCCAGACGGAGAAAATCCTTTTTTTCCTGCAATTGGCTCACCAGAGAATATCCTCTGGTTCAATTTTTCATTTTATATGTATTTAATAAAATACACTAAAAGGATTTGTGCTCCATTAGGATAAAAATGTGCAAACTTTAAAGGATATTCCCTTTTTAATGGCTAAAAATCAAGCACAAATTTTTTTTTGCAACCCTTCCAAATGTGGAAATTCCAAAACAGGAAGTGAAGCCAGAAGAACAACCAAACAAACGTCACAAAAACAACCAAAAAAAAAAAAAAAAAAGGGATTTGTTTTAAAGGTCCTGGTAGGACTTCCCTGTCCTTGAAATTCCTGAATTTTTTTCCCTCAGGATATTTGAAACTTTGGCAGCTCAGCAAGCCTCAGCTCTCGGGCTACCCATGCCATTTTTGCTGGATTGAAGCCAGGATTGCACTCCAGGTGAGTATTACCAGGAGCTGGAGCTCCAATCCCACTTCCCAGAGGGGATTTCCATGGTACTCAGAAATGTGAATGGACAGTATCTCAATAAATACTCAGAATTTAAACTAATTTTCCCTCAGGTTTGATGGTTAAACTGAGCTTTCCTTGGGTTTGGAGCAGGTTCTTCCCTCATGATCCATACTGAGCTTTTCTTTGGATTTGGACCCTCATGATCCAAACGGAGTTTTTCCAATGGCTTTGGAGCAGGTTATTCCTCATGATCAAACTGGGCTTTTCCTTGGATTTGAAGCGGTTCTTCCCTCACATGATCCAAACTGAGCTTTTCCTTGGATTTAGACCCTCATGATCCAGCTGAGCTTTTTCCTTGGGTTTGGAGCAGGTTCTTTCCCTCGTGGATCCAAACTGGAAATTTTGAACAGGTTCTTCTAATTGAGCTTTATCTTGAGTTTGGAGCAGGTTCTTCCTCATGATTTCAACTGAGCTTTTCCTTGGGTTTGGATTGGAGCAGGTTCTTCCTTCATGATCCAATTTTTTTCCCCTCACAGCCATTGTGGATATTGTGCAAATCCCAAAAGTGTGGAAAAATCCTGGTGGGAGACCCACCAGCACAGTGTTCTTCCATTCTTCCCTCCATGATACCATACTGAACTTCTCCTTGGATTTAGACCCCCATGTATCCAAACTGGGCTTTTCCTTGGGTTTGGGTTGGAGCAGGTTCTTCCCTCATGATCCAAACTGGGCTTTTCCTTGGATTTGGAGCAGGTTCTTCCCTCATGATCCAAACTGGGCTTTTCCTTGGATTTGGAGCAGGTTCTTCCTCATGATCCATACTGAGCTTTTCCTTGGATTTAGACCCCATGATCCCAACTGGGCTTTTTCCTTGGGTTTGGAGCAGGTTCTTCCCTCATGATCCATACTGAGCTTCTTCCTTGGATTGGAACCCTCATGATCCCAACTGAGCTTTTCTTGGGTTTGGAGTAGGTTCTTCCCTCATGTCCCAACTGAGCTTTTCCTTGGGTTTGGAGCAGGTTCTTCCCTCATGATCCATACTGAGCTTTCCCTTGGGTTTGGAGTAGGTGTTTTTCCCTTGTGATCCCAACTGAGCTTTTCCTTGGGTTTGGATTAGAGCAGGTTCTTCCTTCAATGATCCAATTTTTTTTTCTCCCTCAACAGCACGGGATATTGTGCAATCCCAAAACTGTGGGAAAATCCTGGTGGGAGGACCCCCCAGCACAGGTCTTCATTCTTCCCTCATGATCCATACTGAAGCTTTTCCTTGGATTAGACCCTCATGATCCAAGGGCTTTTCCTTGGGTTGGGTTTGGAGCAGGTTCTTCCCTCAATGATCCCAACTGAGCTTTCCCTTGGGTTTGGGCAGTCTTCCCTAAGTCAACTGAGCTTTCCTGGCGTCATCCCTCAGATCCCAACTGAGCTTTTCTTGGGTTTGGAGCAGGTTCTTCCCTTCATGATTCCACTGAGCTTTTCCTTGGTTTAGAGAGGTTTCTTCCCCGATGATCCAAATGAGCCTTGGATTTGTGAAGCTAGTGGTTTCTTCCTTTAAGGATTGAAGTCTCGTATCTTATCTTGTGAGTTTGGAGCAGTCGTCCTCATGATTCAACGGACGCTTTATCCTTGGTTTGGACCCTCATGATCCCAACTGAGCTTTCCCTGTGGGTTGAGCAGGTTCTTCTTCAATTGATCCCATGTTTTTTTCCCCTCAACAGCCAATCGTGGATATTGTGGCAATCCAAAATGTGCGTGAAAGTCTGGTGGGCAGACCTCAACACGCAGATTCTAACACTTCGACAGGGGCTTGTCAAACCCTGTACCTGGCTGCCGTCACACCCACGTTGTATACTAACCTGACCACAGGTAGGCAGCGTTCATGGATAACTCCAGATCCATGGAAAAACTTAGCATGTGGGGCGATGGATGGATCGTTTGGCAATGATGAATTCCCAGCTGGGCTGGAATTGCCAGAGCAGCTGGGGCTGCCCCTGCATCCCTGCATGCCAAGGCCAGGCTGGACACCTGGGGTGGAGCAGCTGGACAGTGTGAAGGTGTCCCTGCCAGACCAGGATTGTCCCAGGAGTATTTTGGGGATTTTGGTGCCTTTTCAGGAAAAAAATTGTTCTAGGAGTTGGGGGATACGGCATCATTGGATTAAAGAATAGACCAGATTTCCAGATATTTTGAGAGACTTTTGTTGGCTTTTTCAAGAGGAAAGTTCTCCCAGAGGCTTCAGAAAACCAAGATTCCAGGAATGTTGGGAGGGATTTTGATGCTTTGGACCATGGAAATAACAAGTCCAGAAGTTTGCTGGGTAGATTACCATGATTCATTCCCATATAGATAGAATCTTTTTAGAGATTCCAAGAATTCCTTCTGGTATTTTCCTGCTGATCCCAGGTTTTCCGAGTTTCAGGTATCGGCCCCGAGATCGCACTACGTGTGGCCACGATCCTGGGATGTTGGTGCAAAGGGAATCCGCAGCAAAAACCCTGCTGGGAGGTGAACCAGAGGGGGAGCTGGGACCAGGGGATTCACACGGGATCCCCCGGCCTTCCCAGAATTCAAATCTGGAAATTATTCAGTAATTAATTAGTTAATAAGAATAGGTCATTAATTCTTCAATCTGGAATAATAATGAATATACATAGCATTAAATTATTTACCATGTTATATTCTATATTATATTCTATATTAGTATATTACCATATTATACCATATGTATATTTGTATATCTATAGTATATATATTTTTATATATTATATATTTTTAGAAGATATTTATTATTCTAGTATATCGATAGTAATTATTACCATGTTATAGTCTACATTATAATTACCAATCCATTTTTACGATATTTACCAGTAATTATACCATGATAAGATTATATTATTTATATCGTATAATATTATGTATTTAGTTATATCATTATATTTTATGTTATTATCTACATTAACATATTTATTATATATAATATATTATGGTATCTATATTATTATATTCTATATTAATATTGTTTTATTAATAGTAGGTAAGTATGTATTTAATATACATATTATATAACACTTAATATAACTATCAAATACCATTACTTATTAAATTAAATAAGTTAACATAATATTTAACTGCATTATATTAAACCAACTATTATACGTTAAAATATGATATATAATCAATATAATACAATTAAAATATAAATTTAATTTCTAATTTAATTATAAATTAGAAATATCTTCATTACATTGGGAAATAATTAATTTTGTTAATAAATATAAACAATAAATATTAAATAATGAAATTAATGTAATTTAATTTATTATAAAATACGAAAATTCTGTGCTCGGAAATCAATATTTAATTCATTTCCCAAAAATAAAGATTTTGTTAATTTCCTAAAATTCAATTAATAATGGAAAATATTAAATTAATAACAGCAGCTAAATATTAACTACTAAGAGATTAAAAATTACTATGTTAAGTAGTAGCAGATAAAATAATGAAGTGTAAATGTTTAATTAATAAATAAAATAATTAATAATTAAATAAAAATATTAAATTAACAATAAAATAAAAGACTAAATTAATATTAAAATATAAATAATGATTAATTTACTAAATTCAATTATTGATAAAAGATAAATAATTCAATAATAATAACAGGTAAATAATAAATTAACAGTAACAGATAAAATCACGAACTATAAATATTTAATACAAAATATAAAATTAAATTAATAATAAAATATAAATTTAAAATGAATATTGTGTAAAATAATAAATTTATAATGATAGTCTAAACATTATAAATATCAAATCAATAATACAATATTAGATTGTAATAATATTTAAATATAAATAATAACTAATTTACTGAAATTAATACTAAAATATAAAGATAAATAATAATTAATATAAAATAATATAAGGGTAAATTAAATTAATAATAAGCAATAAACAATTAATTCCCTATTACATTTGCAATAAAATAGATATAATTAATTAATAGCAAAATATAAAGTAATAATATATGTGATTAAATTAATGATTAAATCTAAATAGTAATTGATTTCCAAAAATAAATTAATAATAAAGGAGAAAGTCAAAGTTAGTAATGAAATATAATAAATCAAGTAAATTTTTCACGCAATAATATTAATATTAATTATTCATTAACTGGGAATTCCAGCTGGGAATGCTGTGTTTAACTGGGAATTCTCCTGGGAATGGCTGTGGGTAACTGGGAATTGCTGTGGGTAACTGGGAATTCCTGGCAGGAATGGCTGTGGGTAACTGGGAATTCCTGCTGGAAATGGCTGTGGGTAACTGGGAATGGCTGTGGGTAACTGGGAATTCCTGCTGGGAATGGCTGTGGGTAACTGGGAATGGCTGTGGGTAACTGGGAGTTCCTGCTGGAAATGGCTGTGGGTAACTGGGAATGGCTGTGGGTAACTGGGAATTCCTGCTGGGAATGGCTGTGTGTAACTGGGAATGTCTGTGTTTAACTGGGAATTCCTGCTGGGAATGGCTGTGGGTAACTGGGAATTCCTGCTGGGAATGCTGTGTTTAAGTGGGAATGCTGTGTTTAACTGGAAATTCTCCTGGGAATGCTGTGTTTAACTGGGAATTCTCCTGGGAATGGCTGTGGGTAACTGGGAATTCCAGCTGGGAATGACCGTGGGTAACTGGGAATGCTGTGTTTAACTGGGAATGCTGTGTTTAACGGGGAATTCTCCTGGGAATGCTGTGTTTAACTGGGAATACTGTGTTTAACTGGGAATTCTCCTGGGAATGCTGTGTTTAACGGGGAATTTCTCCCCCAGGGGACGTGCGGGGAGCCCGGCAGGGGAAGATGGCGCTGCTGTCCCGCAGCAACTGAAAAAAAAGGAGAGAGATAGGAATCTGATTTTTCCATCGCTGAGGAATTTTATTCAGTATTTTTAAACAAAAGAACATTTTTTAAAATGGAGCTTTACACCCAACAAAACCCATGGACACGAAAATAATTAAAAAACTGAACAAATTTAAAAAATTGGTGAAAAAAGATCCCAAATCTGGGGTATTTTACACTGAAATATAAGAATACATGTGGAAGCCTGACGAAAGATTCATGACAAAAATCCCAAATTTTGGGATTCTCTGGAATCAGCAGCCAAATTAGCCCACCTGTGATAAAACCAACTAAAAAATGATGTTTCAACAATAAAAAATTAATTTGTAGAGAAAATTAACGGGTCTAAGTGAGTTAAAAATATATAAATATTGAATCATATTCACCTCTAGATATCTAGAATGTATCATAATAAATTAATATCTAAGATAATTATATGTGATTATAAGATATAATAATAAAGAATAAACAAATTAATAATTTTATAACATAATGTCAAAAGGGTTGTTGATTCCAGCAAAACCTACAAAAAAATCCCTGGAAACAAAGAAAGGATAGAGGAAGTACTCACATTTTTCCTGACATCTGGCAGGCAGGCTGAGCTTCCAATATCATAAATTTCTGCCAGGCCAAATGTCTCCACCTAAGAGGAAGAAAAATGATATTATTAAAGTTTTTATAAAACAAAATACTTGATTTATGTATTATTTCATAATGGCATTTATTTTTTCTATTTTTATATGGTTCATTTATGGTATATATTTTATTTATAAAAAATTTGATTTATAAAATATATAAAATATTTTAAAAAAATACATAAAATTAAAAAATTTATATTTATAGATTTGATTATTCCAAACTTGCAAGAAAAGATTCAATCGCTGAGCATTTTCAAACTCCTCCTTGAATGATCTTTTGTGAAACCTAAGATGGAAAATTCGTAAATATCAGCCTAATAATTCCTAAGGATTGGGTTCCCAAACTTGTTAAAATTCCCAAAATCCAGGCTCCAAAACTTTCCAAATTCCACCAATTTGATTGTTTGTCCTGCTCATCCCCTGATAAATAATGGGAAAAATTAATCCTAAATAGACGATAGGTCTGCAAGGCTGGAGGAGGTGAACAGTTCCAAATATCATCCCTAGCCAAACAAGATGTCCCTGCTTTTTTCTGGAATATTCCATTGAAAACCCTTGACATAACTTTTCCAAGTCTATCAGCTTCCTTCCCTATCTCCTTCCATAAAATGGATAAAATAATTATCGCTAAAAATGGATTGAGGCCTGCACAAAAAATAAGACTCAAAAGTGGACAAGGCCTGTTGAGGGTTGGAGAGGAACAGCTCCAATAATCCCTACGGCCCACAAAAAATTTCCTGCTTTTTTCCTGAAATAATTCATGAATAAAACGCTTGGAATCTTATGTCCAGCTGTCCATTCGCCCTTTTTGTCCATTCCCCATCCCTCATAAAAATGGACATTAATTGCTCCTAAAAATAGGGATGTGAGGCCTGCGTAGGCTTGGGGAACAATTAGCTCTGAAATATCACCTCCTTGCCAACAAAAAATATCCTGCTTTCCTGGATATTAACTCTTACAATTCTGGAACTAGATCTTTCAGTGTCTATCCCCTCTTTCCCTGCCCCCATCCCTGATAAAGAGACAAATTATCCAAAAAAGGATTTGGAGGCGCCTTGCCACAACAGAAGCTCAAAACGTGATGAGTCCATGCAAAAGCCAGAAAATAGACAGGCTCTGAATATCATTCCTCGCCCACAAACAAAGAGTCCTGCTTTTCCTGTGAAAATCATGCAGTTAAACCTTGCAGATTTATCCAGACTGTCCTCCCTTTACCTGCCTCCATCCCTCATACAAAAAGGACAAAATTATCCTAAAATAGGGATGAGGCCTGCGAGCTTGGGAATAACAGCTCTAATATCACAATCCCTGGCCACAACAAATCTTCTTGCTTTTTTCCAAAAAATTCTGCTTTTTCGAAAAACTTGCATAGTCAAAATTCTTGAATAATTGTTCCAGCTGGTCTCATTCCTCTTTTCCCTGCCCCACCCATGATAAAAATTGGACAAAATCCTAATAAAATGGATTGAGCCTCACCAAAGAACCTTCAGAAAGGCGATAGGCCCTGCAAAACGGTGGAAATTAACAGCTCAATATCATCCTCTGCCGACAATATGATAGATCTATCCTTTTTCCTGAATATTCCCATTGAAACTTTAGAAGATACTTGTACCCAACTGTCTTCCTTTCTGCCCATCCCTCATAAAAATTGGGACAAATATGCTAAAATAGAGATGAAAGCCTCTGCAAGTTGAGATGAACAGCTTCTAAATATCCATCCCTGGCCACAAAAAAATTCTGCCTTTTTTTCTTGAAAATTCCTGCTTTTTCCTGAATATTTATTTGGACAATCCTTGAATAATCTTGTCCTGCATGTTCCTAATTGCCTCTGGTCCCTTGCCCATCCCTCATGAAAAAATCGGAGAATTATCCCTAAAAATTTATTGAGGCTGCACCAAAAGAAGCCTCAAAATCGGCAATAGGCTGCAAGGGGTGCAGAAAATACAGCTCATGAATAAACACCAATTAACTACCTGGCCAAAAAAAATCCTACTTTTTCCTTGGAATATTCATAATGAAACACCTTGAATTATTTTATTCAGCTGTCCACATCCCCGTCTCCTGCCCCTCCCTGATAAAATGGGACAGAATATTCCCAAAAAATGGATGTGAGGCCAGCACAAAGACCGCTCAAAATGAGGACAAGCTGCAGGTTGGAAGAACAACGGCACCCTCTGGGCACACAAAAAAAATTCCTGCTTTTTCCTGTGAATATTCCTTAAATCCTTGACATTGACTGTGTGCAGTCCCTCACCCAATAGCGTGATTTCTGCCGGGGGGTCTCGTCCCTCAAACATTTCCACCCAGCGCCTTCAAACACGTTTCCAGAAAATAAATTAAAAACAACTTGACAAATTTTGAAAAAAATTTGGGAAAAAGACCCAAATTCTGGGTATATTACACTGAAAATAAGGATACACTGTTGGAAGACTGGGAAAGATTCTACAAAAATTCCCAAATTTTCGGATTCTCTGGAATCAAGCAAGCCAAAATAGCCCAGCTCTGATTAAACCACTAAAAAATGAGTATTCAACAAAAAAATTAAGTTGTCGAAAGAGAAATATTAAACGGCGTAATAGTTAAAAATAATAATATAATTATATAATATCTAGATGTTATATAAACATTAATATATAAAGATAATATCATATGTGATTAGTAGATATAATAATAAAAATAACAATATTAATAATTTTAGTATACAAATTAAAAGGGTTTTGAGTTCCAGCAAACCTACAACAAAATCCTGGAAAAAAGCAGAGGATGAAGGGCAATACTCACAGTTTTTCCTGAGCATCTGCAGGCAGCTGAGCTTCCAATATCGCATATTAAATTCTGCTCAGCCCAAATTCTCTCCAACACTAAGAAGGAGAAGAAAAATGATATTTATAAAGCATGTATTATACTCAAAATATTGATCTTCTATGTATTATTTTCATAATCTTTATTCTATTTTTTTTTTTATATGGGTTCATTTATTTATATTTTATTTAAAAACAATGATTTATAAAACTAATATTAGAAAATATTATTTTAAAATTAAAATAAAACATAAAATTTAATAAAATTTGATTTTAAAATTTTTGATTTATTCCAAACTGCAAGAAGATTTTCAATCCTGAGCATTTCAACAACCCTCCTTATTGAATCTGAATTTAGGTGAACTAAGATTGGAAAAAATTCGAAATATCAGCACCTAAAATTCCTAAGGATTGTGAGTTCCAAAATCTGTGTTAAATTTCCCAAATTCAGGCTTCCAAACATCTCCCAATATCTCCGGACCCAATTTTTGTCGTCTTTCCTCGCCTCATCCCTGATTGAAAAATAGGAGAATATAAATTAGGCCTTAGAGAATAGAGGATGAGGACCTCGCAAAGGCTTGGAGAGGAACCACTGATTTTCCAAATAAACATTCCACTAGCCAAAAAAAGAATCTCCTGCTTTTTCTTGTAACTTATTCATACTTGCAAAACCCTGTGGAATAACTTGTTCCCAAGTGATCTTAATTCATCTTGGCCCTGCCACCATCCCTCAATAAAAAAATTGGAAAAATATCCTAAAAATGGATTGAGGCCTGCACAAAAAAGACTCAAAATGGGACAAAAGCCTGTGAGGTTGGAGAGAACATGTCTTTCCATAATGACATCCCTGTCGCACAAAAAAATTCTCAGCTGTCACAAAATAACCTCAGCCTTCCTGGGGTTCCAGGACAACCTTCCAGCTCCATTCCACTCTCCAAGCCCCTCACCACAATTTCCTTTCCACTTTTAGAGTTCCCCAGGGCTGTCCCTCACCAAGAGCAATGTTCATTTCCTCAGGAAGCCCCCACCTGACACGAAGGGATGTGCAACAAATCATCAGAGACACAAACGTGTGTCGAACTACTCAGCGCCCTTTGGCTTGGTGCCGGGTTCCCGATGAGAAAATCTTGGGAAAAAGACAAGGAAACAAGTGTCAGTCTTGGCAGCAATTATGGTAATTTTTGTTTCATTTCATTCTGCAATTTCACTCATAGAGTAAACTCGGACATACTCTGTTGGGGAATCAGATGGAGGGACATTTGCTACAAGGGAAATTCGCTGTTGTCATTCCGAGGCTCCTAGCACATTCCCAAAACAGAATGCATCAATATTTGAGAATTTCCTTTCCCCAAATTTCAACAAGGAATCCTAAATGGGAAGGCCTCCACTTCCTATATCCCATTGTCCATGCCTGGCCTTGGACATCCCAGGGATCAGGGGCTAGACCCAGCTGCTCTGGAATCCCTTCCACAAAATCCCACCCAGCTCCCTTCCCAGAGAATTCCCTCCAATTCCCACCGTCCCACCTGGGATTGGATCCATCCCACCCTGATCCTCTCTAGGAATGATTTTGGTCTGGGGCTTCATGGTGGAATCTCAGGACTCAGGGAGGGTCTCCCTTCCTTTTCCTCCCAACTTCCAATAAAAAATCCCTCGGTATGGCATTCTGAGGTGTCCCAAATCCCAGAATCCCGAAGCAGGTTTGGGTGGAAGGGGCCCTTCACCCATCCCATTCCAATCCCACCTGTCCCAGCGCCTGCCTCCAGCCTGGCCTTGCATTGCAGGGATGCAGGCAAGCCCCAGCTGCTTCATGGCAATTCCCAGCCAGCCAGGAATTCCTTCATTGCCAAAATCCCATCCATGCCTGCCCTCTGGCAGTGGGAACAGCATTATCCCTGGGCTGTCCCTGCAGGCCTGTCCCCGTCCGCTCTGCAGCTCTCCTGGAGCCCCTGCAAGGCCCTGGAATGGTGCTGGAAGCTCTCCCTAGGATGCCTCCCTTCTTCCAGCGAAACATCCACAGCTCTCCAACGCCTGCAGAGAAACATTCAACCCCAAACCTCCCCGTTCCACTCCCTTTCTCCCTAAAAACCCGGAATCCTCTATCCCCCAGGCCTTTTCCCAGGATGGAAAACCATTCCCAAATTTTCCTGGACGTGGACTCACCAATCCAGGGAACCTCCTGGGACAACGTGGCTGGCCCTGATCCTGGTCACCAGCCCCGCGGATGCTTGTCCCTGTAACTATCTCCACGATTGGAAATCTTACACCTCGCTTCTCGTCGTCCACGCGCCTGCGATTCCTTCAGCCCCAGCCAGGCCCTCGGCTACCTGCCCATCTCCTGATGAAGGGATCCTCAATCTCCAGTTGGCTGCCCAGGAGGGAATGGAATTATTTCATTTTTTTTCATTTTTTATTGAAGTTTCTTCAGATGTTCCATCTGTATTGGTTTCCATGTTTTCCAGCTTGTCTGAGAAATTTTTCCAGCAGTTCATCGTCGACAAAAAAAGTGGGAATTATATTCATGTAATCAGAGATTTGTGGGAATTGGGAATCTTTTGTTGTTCTCCATAAAAAACTCATGGTTGCTCTGGATTCAAAGGGTGATTTGATTCTGGTGTTTATCCTGAATTTTACTCATTTACGAACCATTTATCCAATTTCCTGAATTTTACTCTGCATATTTTAGGAAAATCCTGATTTTTACTATTTTTATCCGAAGAACCAATTTGTTGATTCCGCTGAATTATATGTTTTTACTGATATTAAGAAATCCTGATTTTCCTCATATTACCGTATATATTTATTCCCTACTTTAAGAATCCGATATCGAATTTACCAATGTTAGGAAGCCTGAATTTTATACCAATTACTCATTTAAAGGAAAATCCTGATATCTGATTTAAGGAATCCTGAATTTTTAATAATCCATAACTGATTTTTTGATTTTAAAGGAAAAATGTATCTGATTAGTTCCATTTAGAATATTTTATCCATGTCCTTTTGATAATTTTAAGAACTTGGAATTTATCTACTTAAGGAACAAATTAAGGATTTTTTTTAAAACGAATTTTTCTGAATTAAAGGAACCAAATATCATTTATTCCGATCAATTTTTAAGAATGCCTGAATTTTCTGATCTTTCTGATTATCCATTACTTCAAAGGAATAATCCTGAATTTTAAAACCTATTTAACGAATTTATCCTGAATTAAAAGGATAATCCTTAATTTATTCCTGAATTTTATCTTTTTTTGAAAGGAACATCCTTGAATTTTTTTTCCTGAATTTTATCCAGTATTTTAAAAGAATTTTTAAAATGGAGCTTTACACCCAAACAACCCAGAACACAGAAAATAATTAAAAAACAACTGACAAATTTGAAAAAATTTGGGAAAAGAGCCCAAATTCTGGGTTCTTACACTGAAAATAAGGATATCACTGTGGAAACTGCGGAAAGATTCTGACAAAATCCCAAATTTTGGATTCTCTGGAATCAAGCAGCCAAAATAGCCCAGCCCTGATTAAAACCACTAAAAAATAGGTTTCAACAAAAAAAATTAATTTGAAGAGAAAATTAAACGGGTTAATTATTAAAATATAATATAAATTATATAATATCTAGAATGTTATCATAAAAATTATATTAAAAGATAAATATATGTGATTATAGATATAATAATAATAAAATAACAATATTAATAATTTTATATTACATAATTAAAAGGGTTTTGATTCCAGCAAAACCTAAAAAAATCCTGGAAAAAAGAAAGGATAAGGGAATACTCACAGTTTTTCCTGACATCTGCAGGCAGGCTGATGCTTCCAATATCATATAATTCTCTGCAGCCAAATTCTCTCCAACCCCCTAAAAGAGAGGAAGAAAAATGTATTTATAAACATTATTATACAAAATATTGATTTATGTATTATTTTCATATCATTTATTTTATTTTATTATTTTTATATGGCTATTTATGTATATTTTATTTACAAAATAAAATATTATTTATAAATATTATATAAAATTATTTTAAATAAAATAACATAAAATTTAAAAAATTTGAATTTTATAATTTGAATTATTCCAAACTGCAGAAGATTTCAATCCTGAGCATTTCAAAACCCTCCTTGAATTGAATCTTGTGTGAAACTAAGATGGAAAAATTCGTAAATATCAGCCCTAATAATTCCTAAGGATTGTGGTTCCAAAACTGTGTTAAATATTCCCAAAATCAGGCTCCAAACACTTCCAATATCTCCACCCAATTTGATTGTGTTTGTCCTGCTCATCCCTGATGAAATAATGGAGAAATAAATTAGTCCTTAGAATAGACGATAGGACCTCGCAAAGGCTGGAGGAGTGAACAGATTTCCAAATAAATCATTCCACTAGCCAAAAACAAGATTCCTGCTTTTTTTGAATTATTCTACTTGCAAAACCCTGTGACATAACTTGTTCCAAGGATCTTATCATGCTTGCCCTTCCCTATCCCTCACATAAAAAATTGGAAATAATTATCCTAAAAATGGATTGAGGCCTGCACAAAAAATAAGACTCAAAATGGGACAAAGCCTGTGAGGGTTGGAGAGAACATGCTCCAATGAATCCCGTACGGCCCAAAAAAATCCTGCTTTTTCCGTGAAAAATTCATGAATAAACGCTTGGGATTCTTATGTCCAGCTGTCCATTGCCCTTTTATCCATGTCCCCAATCCCTCATAAAAATGGACAATTATTCCCTAAAATAGGATTGAGCCTGCAGCCTTGGGGAATCAACAGCTCTGAATATCACCCCGGCCAACAAAAAATATCTCTGCTTTCCCAAATTCCTAGCTTTTTAAATGGAATAGTCTAACTTTAAATTCTTGGAATAATCTTTCAGTGTCTTATCCCCTTTTCCCTGCCCCACCCTGATAAAGAAGCACAAATTATCCAAAAAAAGGATTTGAGGGCCTTCCCAAAGAAGCCTTCAAAACGGATGAGCCAGCAAAATCGGGCCAGAAAATAACAGGCTCTGAATATCATTCCTCTGCCCACAATATTCAAAGAGTCTACTGCCTTCTTTCCTGGAATATTCATAGTTAAAACTTGCAAAATAACTTGTCCCAACTTTTCCCTGCCTCCATCCCATCCACAAAAATGGGACAAATATCGCTAAAATAGGATGAGCCTGCGAGCTTTGGGATAAACTTCTAAATATCAATCCCTGGCCACAAAAACTTCCTCTTTTTTATCTGAAAATTCTGCTTTTTCCTGGAATACTTGATTTGAAAATCCCTTGAATAGACTTTTACCTGCGTCCAATTCCTCTTCTTCCTGCCTCATCACCTCAGATAAGAGAATTTGGAGAAGATACCTATAAAATATGAGCTGCACCAAAGAACCTTCAGAAATCGGCATAAGGCTGCAAGGGGTGGAAATTAACAGCTCTTAAACACAATTAACTGCCTGGCCACAATAGAGAAATTACTGCTTTTTCCTTGGAATATCCATTGAAACACCTTGGAATTCTCTTTATCTCCAGCTGTCCATCCCTCTTTCCTTGCCCCATCCCTGATAAAATGGGACATGAATATTCCCAAAAAATGGGATTGATGCAGCACAAGCCTCAAAATGGGACAAGCTTTGGCAAGGTTGGAGAACACGGCACCCCTGGGCACCAAAAAAAATTCCTGCTTTTTCCTGGAATATTCCTTAAATCCTTGGAATTTGACTGGTGCAGTCCCTCACCCCAATTAGCGTGGATTTTGGCCGGGGGGTCTCGTCCCAGGAAAATTTCCACAGCGTACCTTCAAACACGTTTCCAGTTGCTGCGGACAGCAAGCGCCATCTTACCCTGCCGGGCTCCGACGTCCCCCTGGGGAGAAAATTCCCGTTTTAACACAGCAGATTCCCAGGGAAAATTCCCATTAAACACAGCATTTCCCAGGAGAATTCGCCCGATTAAAACACAGCATTCCAGGAAAATTCCCAGTTTAAACACAGCATTCCCAGGGAGAATTGCCCAGGTTACCCACAGCCATATCCCAGGCTGGAATTCCCGTTAAAACACAGCCAATTCCCAGTTACCCACAGCCATTTCAATGTCCCAGTTAAAACACAGCATTTCCCATGTGAGAAATTCCCATTAAACACAGCCATTCCCAGCTGGAATCTACTCATTACCACCACAGCCATTCTGATCACCAGTTACCCACAGCCATTCCCAGATGAATTCCCCGGTTACCCACTAAAAAAGCCCATTCCTGCCATTACATTAATATTCATTTATTTAATATTACTGTTAATATATATTTTAACAAAATTAATTATTATGCCCAATGTAATGAAGATATTTCTTAATTGATAATTTTAAATTAGAAATTAATTATATTTGAATTGTATTATTATATATCATTTACTATAATTATTCGTTTAATTATAATTCATAATAATTATTCAATTAATTTAATAATTAATGTATTTGATATATTATAATTTAATAATATTTGTTTATATTAATACATTTATACCATACTATAAAAATAATATATTATAGTAAAATATTAAATAATTTATAAAATACCATCAATTGTGGTAAATATCAATCTAATATGTAAATAATACATAAAAAATATAATATATACATAAACATAATTAAATATAATAATATAATAAAATATATATGTTATAATATTGGAAAATTATGGTTTTAAAAATATGCGTAATTCAGGTAAATAATATAATGTGTAGGATATATTCAATATAAAATAATAAATATAATATATATCATATAATGAATATATAAAAAGTACAAAAATTATAAATAATTATTTTAAATACAATAATATAATATATAAATGATATTATAATTTTATATCGTAAAATAAATATAATATGAATATAGATATAACATCATAATAATGAATGTAATGTAATGTAATATCATATGTATTCCAGATTGAATTAATGAATATTCTATTTAATATAATCTAATATTAATTAATGATTCCTGACTAATTCGCGGGGACAATCCCTGGGGGATCCCTGTTGAATCCCCATTCCCAGCTCCACCCTCTGTGTTTTTCTCCTTCCCGCAGTTGGGCTTTTGCTGCGATGCACTTTATTTCCACACCATCGTCACTCTGGAACTCGTTAGGCATTCCCACTCGTTTAACTCGGCCCCGAATCCTCCCTTTTGTTGCGTCGGAGAACACTGCTCCGAAGCCTGATAATCCTTCGCTCGGAAATAACCGTGCTGGACTCACCAGCATCAGAGCGAAACCAGAAGGAATTCTTGCGAATCTTCTAGAAATTCATACTATATGAATCTCATTCAGATGGTACTTCCCCGATGATCAATATATAATATACCTTGGACTCCATAACTGGAAAAAGCTAATCCAATAAATTTTCTTGCGTTCTAGGATACGCTTCTCCCACGTAGAGATTTACGCTGGTTGCTTCTTAAGACCTTCGGAGAACTTTTTCTCTTGGAAAAAAAACGATCCAAAAGATCCATTTTCCAACTATTCCAGAAATCTCCGTGGATCCTTAAAATCCATCATAGCAATTATTGTGCTGCACTTTACCCATTGCTAAAAAATCTTTCTCTGGACTCAGTTTTGGTTCTCCTTGCATGTCCAACAGCATTTCAAAATTCCCTCCCCAAAAACATTCCTTGGGAAATCTTGGTATGATCTGGAAGACGCTTTCCTGGAGAAACCTTTTCGGCTCCTTGGGATCACAAATATCAGAGCAACATAAATCTGCTGCCACAAGATTACTTTCCTATGAATATCCTGGTCATTCTTAAAGCAAATGATGCCATTCCCACCAAGCCTGCCTGGACAATTTTTTTCCTCAGGAAAATGAGGCCCAACCAAATTCCCCAAAATACGTCCTGGAAATCCTGGTTCATGCCAGGGGACACCTCCCCACTGTCCCAGGGCTTTGCCTCCAGCCTCCAGTGGTCCAGCCTGGCCGGGCATTGCAGGGATGCTAGGGGCAGCCCAGTTCCTGCTCTTGGCAATTTATGCAAGCCCAGCCCTAGGAATTCCTCAATTGCCAATGTAATCCCATCCATGCCTCCAGCAATTGTCTCAAATATATAAATTTCCATGGAATCATAAAGTGATTTATCCATGTAGTAAGAAACGCTGCCCTTACCTGTGGTCAGGGTAGTACATCATGGGTGTTGAGGCACCAAGAGGTATCAGGGTCGTTGATCAGCCCCTCCGGAAAGCAGCTGTTTGTTTTTTTTCTTGTTCTTGTTTTGGTATTTTGTTTGTTGTATGTATGAGATCTGCTGGTGAGGGTCTCCCACCAGGATTTTCCCACACTTTTGGGATCACTTAAAAATATCCACGATGAAGCTGTGAGGGAAAAAAAAAATTGAGTTCATGAAGAAGAACCTGCTCCAAACCTCAAGGGAAAGCTCAGTTGGGATCCATGAGGGTCCAAATCAAGGAAAAGTCCAGTATGGATCATGAGCAAGAACGGCAAAGAAACCTGTGCTAGGTGGGGGTCTCCGCACCAGGATTTGTCCCACACTTTTGGGATTGCAACAATATCCACGATGCGTGTGAGGGGAAAAACAAATGGGATCATGAAGAAGAACTGCTTCTAATTCCAAAACCCAAGGAAAGCTCAGTTGGGAGCACAAGTGGAAAAACCTGCTCCAAACCAGGGATAAAAACTCAAGTATGTCATGAAAAGGGAAGAGAACCTGCTCAAACCCAAGGGAAAGCTTCAGTTTGGATTATTGAGGGAAGAACCTGCCTCCAAACCAAGGAAAAAAAGCTCAGTTGGATCATGAGGGAAAAAACTACGCCAAACCCAAGGAAAAGCTCTATATATGGGACATTGAGGGTCCAAATCCAAGAGTAAGCTCAGTATGGATCATGAGGGAGAACCTGCTCCAAACCAAGGAAAAGCTCAGTCGGATCATTGAGGGGAAGAAACCTGCTCCAAACCCAGGAAAAGCCCAAGTTGGATCATGGGGGTCTAAATCCAAGGAAAAGCTCAGGTATGGATGCATGAGGCAAGAACCTGCATCCAAAATCCAAGGAATAAGCCCAAGTTGGGGATCATGAGGGAAAGAAACCTGAACTCCAACCAAACCCAAGCGAAAAACAGCACCCAGTTTGGTATCAGTTGATGTCTAAATCCCAAGGGAGAGAACTTCAGTAATGGATCATGAGGAAAGATGGAAGAAACCTTGTGCTGTGGGGGTCTCCCACCAGGATTTTCCCACACTTTGGGATTTGCAACATTAATCCACAACGGCTGTGAGGGGAAAAAAAAAATTGGATCATGATATTTAAAGACCTGCTCTAATTCCAAACCCATGATAAGTTCGTACATAGATTTAAGTCTCGCTTTCTCGGAGGAGGCTGTTCTCCAGGTTATGAAGCCAGATACATCCTGAGTATTTGGCGGAGAGAGGGATTTTGATGAGATGCATGCAATGAAGAAGTTGGTAGGCAAAAATGAGCATCATGTTCAGTTTTGGAAAAATCACCAGCACTTCGCTGCCTCTACCAAAGACATGATGATCTCACATGAAAATATGTAAAATAGGTCTTCACATTCATATTGAGGTCACATGTAATTACAACCCTTCTTTTATGTACACTGATAGACTTCTAGAGAGTCAGGATCCTGCTCTCTGCTAGCCCCCCATTGATGTAAGAATCTATGACGCATGAGTAAGGGATGGAGTGAGAGAAAAAATCCTGTCGCCCATACAGATTCAAAAACACTTTAGAAGGAAAAATGTCCACTTCGAAAGTCGAAAAAAACCTTCCTCCAAAAGCTATATTTTTGTGTGTCGATGAGGCGCCAAATCTAAGGAATCAAATGCTGTGCTCCGCATAGGTTATCCAGACCTGACAAAATTTATAAAGTTTACTATTAATCGCATGTTCAGCTAGTATACCCAAACCAAGCTAAATCATCCTCTGGAACAGAGAAAAGATTGAGCGCTCACTGTGTGGTATTTCCTACTATTTGGTATTGACTTGTTCATCATTTGTTATCATGCTTTCATCTGCTTTCAATCCACAGAAGCTTGTTCAGTCTCTATCTGTGATGATTATTATGATGAAGATTTGCTCTCTAGAATGCAGGTAGTAGGCGATAGAGGAGAGAAAGAAGTGCCTGGTTTAGTGGCCTGGCATATTCCATCCTAAACAAAAGTATCTTCTGCTTAACAAATTCAGAGCTGTGATGTAAGGGATAAACCGAATCCTCTTTTCCACTTGTCTTCATATCACACCCAGTGATTCTTTTAGTGAGCGCACCAATTTGTAGGAGTGCCTTATCTACATTAGATATTTATGTTTGTATCGTCCTTTCTGTTTTCTTCCTTGTTTAAATTCATGTTATGCTTTATTTATGTCTCCTCCTTTCAATGCGTCATCGTGTTAACTTGATGATTTTATTCCCACTCTCAGAAATGAGCACTGGAGAGTTCTCATTTCAACCATTTCTGAGTACATGTGAATATTAAAGAATCTCTGCGCTCGCTCTGGTGAATGTTAAGGTATAGGAGTGTGGTACGCCATATGGTAGGTTCCTCCTAGCTCTGTCTCAGGGCATCATAAGTTATTGAAATTTAAGATATATTCATATCAAACACATAAGAAAAGAGTGTATATGTTAATTGCACAAGAAGTATCTTCTGAGGACTTTCTATATTCACATAACAAATCCATAAATTACAACATATTTGGTCTCCCTAGCGAGTATCTCTCCACGACTGGAATTAATGTGAAAATGTACTAGATGAGGACTAGTATATCATACAATAGAGAAAGGAGCTAAGAGTCATTCACTATAGCACAGATCATTCTTACAAAAATCATTACATATCGGCTTGTGAGGGTGTGCTATTAGACCAAAGCATAGAATTACCAGTGCGATGTGAATACTCACCAGTCTTATTATGACTCATTTAACTGAAGGTCACTCTATAAGGAGAGAAATTCATATATATAAACGTTTTCCAAGCAGCGGGAGGCCCGATGATAGTATGTATCAAATGTTTCAGTCACAGATGGAGAACTACCTTGTTACCTTCTGTGCTTTACATTTTGTCTTTTGCGTGCTATATTTTCTTCTTCTAGCTACCGATATTAATTAGATCTGGTTGATGATTTATAGAGCTGTGTAATACTAAGTGGAATTTATTATGTCTACATTAACTCCGTAACACTCATACCTTAACATTACTATATTATCTAAATAGCTTCTCTTTTGCTGATATATTTCCATTCATCTTGATAGATGTTGTCATATATATATTATATTCTATCTCTTGTTGCAAGCCTCGAGAGACTTTATGGATATCTTCCAAAGGTTTTCTTAATCGCAACTTCACTATACTCTTCTCTCGATTGTAAAGGTAGAACTTCTTCTCTTCACGTGTGCCAAGATGTACAGAGCGAAGTATTTTATCAGATCGCTACTGTGTGTACCAAGCCTCTCTCTCTCTCCACTCTATGTTACTATCCAGAGGAAGAACACGAGCTCATCGTTCTTAAGCGAGTTAGGAAGGCTCAAGCTTTATCGTGCTTCAACAAAACAATATTACTTTCGCAATCCTTTTTTACTGCATATTCGTGAGTACAATATATAGGCAACGTATTAGTCTGTCACAAAGACTGGTGCAATTTCACATTTTCCAATTACATATGAAAGAATCACGAGAGAGCCCACTCGAAGCAGATTGAAAGGCTGTGTCTTAGTCATGGTGATGAAGAGCGAGGTTACCTAGACGGCTTTTCCTCAACACCAGGACAATAGACAACTCTGAAATAGAATACCCCCCAGTGCTTATGCCCAGCATTCTTGTAATTGCTTACAAAACTCCAACATTTAGTAGGTTTCATTTTGACGGTTGAGTACTGGGATTACATGTTTTATCTCTACAAGTGATGGTCTGTCTTGTGTTTTTTTCCACCTCGCTTTACCACTTGTGTATGGAAAAAGTATCATATAAGATCCTCGTAATCAGCTATGCAGTTCAGAAGGATCATGCTCTTATGTCTCTTCTCTCTGTAGCTCGTATGTTTTTCATCTTTATCAACATGATAACTTGCCAATGCTATATTAAAAGTCCTTCTTAAAATGGCACGTGAAGTTCAATGTCAATAAGTCATGGTATCTGTCCTCTTGTTCCTTATCTGCCATTGTGTGGTGCGAGTGTATTGTTTTAGTTAAAAAATTAAAATCTTTTTAACAAATGCGGACTTTTGCTTACAAATTATTGGGAAAATAGTTGATAAGATAAATTCAAACAGGAAGTTAGTTATTTGAAAACACACATAAATTTGCATATTTCTGCAATGCAGGAAACATAACTTTCTTTCTAGATTTATGAGCTGTTAGCCTTCATTTAGTTTTTCAAGGCTTTTCTAAGATAAAGAAATAACAGACAGATTATAAAACGACTATTAAACTGGAGCATATTTTGCCTTGTGTAATGAACTGCTATCATTTGAAAATCATGCCCTGCATAAATTTCATTTCGCCAACCGCAGAGCAATGATCCGTTATTTTGTGCTGGGTTTGGCAGGAGTTTGGGCTGCATCTTTTTGTGTCTGTTTATACCAGTATCTTATGAACAGATTTAATTCATGTCAGATTAGGATAGAGTGGCAGCTGGGTAGAATAATGTACTGAAATAAGTATTTTGAGCATACCAAGCTTATGAATGAAGATCTATTTGTTTTATTTAGTGCTTGGACTAATTTTCCCCACCGCCCATTAAAAATGGGAATATCCTTAAAATTTGCCACATTGTTATCCTAATGGGAGCACAAATTCCTGTTTTATTGTATTTTATAAATACAATAAAATGAAAAAATGAGCCATTGCAGGACCAGGAGGGGCTGAGGGAGCTGGGAAGGGGCTGAGCCTGGAGCAAAGGAGGCTCAGGGGGCCCTTGTGGCTCTGCACAAGTCCCTGCCAGGAGGGGACAGCCGGGGGGTCGGGCTGTGCTCCAGGGAACAGGGACAGGAGCAGAGGGAACGGCCTCAGGCTGGGACAGGGGAGCCTCAGGGGGGATTTTGGGGAAATTCCTCCATGGAAAGGTTGTCCAGTCCTGGCAGGGCTGCCCAGGGCTGGGGTGCAGTCCCCATTCCCAGGGATTTAAAGCCCTGTGGATGTGGCACTTGGGGACACAGATGGCCCTGGCAGTGCTGGGAATGGTTGGATTCCACCCTAGAAATCTTTCCCAACCCCAAGGATTCCCTGGCTTCAGCAATCCCATCCCAAGGCAGGAGCTGGATAAACCATTCCCATCCACCAATCCCATCCCATCCCAAGGCAGGAGCTGGAGAAACCATTCCCATCCACCAATCCCATCCCAAGGCAGGAGCTGGATAAACCATTCCCATCCACCAATCCCATCCCAAGGCAGGAGCTGGATAAACCATTCCCATCCCAGCAATCCCATCCCAAGGCAGGAGCTGGATAAACCATTCCCATCCCAAGGCAGGAGCTGGATAAACCATTCCCATCCCAGGGCAGGAGCTGGATAAACCATTCCCATGGGGTTGGTGTGGGAGGCTGAGCCAGGTCAGGGGTGCCCAGGGCTGATTCCAGCTGGGAATTCTGTGCTCTGGAGCAGCTCAGCATTCTCTGATCCCATTGTTGATCCCTSCAGCTGTGCCAGAGGAGGTTTGGTTGGATTTTAGGGAACATTTCTCCATGGAAAAGGTGGTCAGGCACTGGAACTGCCCAGGGCAGGGTGCAGTCCCCATTCCTGAGGGGATTTAAAGCCCTGTGGATGTGGCACCTGGGGACACAGTGACCCTGGCAGTGCTGGGAAGGGTTGGACTCCATATCTTAGAGGCCTTTCCCAACCTAAATAATTCCATGGTTCCCTGATTCCACCATCTTGTGTCCAAACAGAACAAGGAGAAGGTCAAGTCCTTATTTTTTTTTCTGTACCTATTTTTAGGGCCCTCCCAGTGATTTTTCCCATTAAAACAACCTCCCCCTCCTCATTCTCCTGCACACCTTTTCCAGCTCTATGGATTCTGCTATTCCATAAATATCCCCACAGCCAAGCTTGGAGTTGTGTAGCAGCAAAGCCCAGTCCAGCCTTGGGAAAGCCACTGCTTCCCTGAGGCTCCTGTTCTGGAGTTTCTTTCTTCCCAGTGAATTCCCAGAGGGAATCCAGGGACTGGGAAGCTCCTCCAGAGCCAAGCCTGGGCTCCAAACAGAAAAGCAGGAATCTGGGAGTGGCTTCTCCAGGCATGCAGAGTGGAGGGAGAAATGTGGGATGAGGCAGGAGCTGCAAACACARGGGCTGCAAATTCCTGCTTTCCCAGAGAAACCCCCAGTGTCCTTCCAGAACTGRATCCTGGAATGGTTTGGCTTGGAAGGGACCTTAGAGCCCATCCAATTCCATGGYCAGTGACACCTTCCATTATCCCAGGGTGCTCCAAGCCTCATCCTGSTTGAAGCATTCTTTTCCAGCCTCAATAATTTGGGAATTCTGTGTTCATACCTCCATGAGAATTCCCAGTGCATCCAGGTTATCCAGGGAATGAGCCCCTGGATAAGAGGGACCAGCCAGGGGAGGTTTGGATTGGATATTTGGGAATTTCTCCATGGAAAGGAGCCTCCAGCCATCCCAAATCCCTCCAGGCTTTGTTTTCCTCCTCCTCCTGTCAGGACAAGCAGGACTGGGAATGTCCCAGGTCTCCTCCCAGCTTTCCATGGAGACAGAGCCTGAAATCCTCAGCAAGGAGAAAATCAGGATCAGATTCCCACCCCAAGCACATCCAGCAGCACAGAATACCAGAGATTCATCCCAAATGGAATCCTGGAATGGTTKGGGTGGGAAGGAGCCTCAAAGCTCATTCTGGGGACACTGSTTGAAGCATTGGAAGGACCACAGAGAGCTGCTCACTCCTGTTCCCTGAATCCATGGATTGTCTCTCCTCCCTCCCAGACAGGACCCCTGAGGACGAGTGGAACCTGCTCTACGTGGCCGTGACCAGAGCCAAGAAGTGCCTGCTGATGTCCAAATCCCTGGAAAACCTTTTATCTCTGGCTGGAGTGAGTGAAACCTTCCCAGGACAAGGGAATCCTGCTGTGGGGTGACTTCAGGCACCAAAGGGTTATCCTAAGATCCCTCCTGATCCTAGGGTTCATTCCATGGACTGCTCCTTGTGCTGGCATGCACCAGAATAGCAGGAATCACTTTTATTCCTGCATTTTGCTGCTCCATCAGAGGTTCCAGTAGGAAGACACAGGRTTGCAGTGGGCTTTTTCCATAGTTCTTGCATTTGGATGTTGTTTTCCACAGATCCTGGGGTTTTACCTCCATGGAAGTGTGGAGCCGCCAATCCCAGAAATCAGATGGAGAGGGACCCAGCCAAGCATTTCCCCACATCCTATCCTTTCCTGTTTGTCCCCAAATCCCAGAAAATCAGATGAGAGCAGCCCAGCCAAGCATTTCCCACACGATCCTCATCCCATTCCTGCATCTCTTGCAGCCACTGAGCCAGAGCCAAAGGTGTTGTGATCCCAGCCCACAGAGAGCTCAGGGATCCTTTGGAAGCACTCCCAGCCCTGATCCTGGCTCTGGATCCTGATCCCCAGCAGCTCAGGGGGAATCCAAGCTGGAGCAGTCTCTCTACAGACACCATCAAGGACCAAATAACACAATTTAGGAATATTTTCCTTTGTGTGTTTCCCTTTATCCATCAGAACGTTTTTATCCACTTGTTTCTTTATCCAGGTTTATCCACTTCTTGTTTCCTTATCCAGGTTTTAATCCACTTGTTTCCTTACACTATGGAAAAGGCAGCTCTTATTTTTATATATAAATAAATAATTTTATATTAAAAATAACAGAGCAGTGGGTTCTTAACTGGATGGGAAGGACTGGATTGGGATGAATCCATCCCCACAGCACCAGGACATTCCCACTGGACACCACAGAAATGAAGGGTTCAATTCCATCCTCTGGAGCTGCCAGGTCTCAGAAAGCTTGGGAAGCTGAAATTCCATGGCTTTTCCTGGCTGCTCTTGTCCTGTTTGTGCCTCTGATCCAGGATGTGTGCCAGGCACTGGGCACATCCCTGTTCCCAGGGAGAAGGAGCAGCACTGCAGGTGCCTGATCCTCTGCAGGCTTTGTGCTTCATCCACATCCAAGGCTTTGGGAATGCATTCCTGGAGGCAGCTTTGAAAGTGAAAGGAGAGGGAGGAAGCAGCTCGTGAATGGAGCAAACCAGGATGTCTGAGATTCCTCAGCAGGCACAGCCCACAGCTCCAGGACAGACTCCTTAAACCACTTTCAGTTTTGATTTCCAGCACAGGCTCTGGAATTGTGGCACAAGGCACAGAGTGTGATCCCACCTGAGCATTCCTGGAAATAAAGGGTATTGAAGGGCAGGCAAGAGACACAAAGGAAGTGTTAAGGCTTTTCTTGGCTACATTTAATTTTAGGATTGGAAATCCCTCTCAAAATCCCAGTTTGTCCCTGAGTTTGGCTGGAACCAATCCAAAGGAATTTTCTGCTGCTGCCACATTTCTTCCTTCCTGGTTGGCTGCAGGGAGAAGGGAAAGAATTCAGGGAAACCCCTCAGCTGTGAGGATGGAAAAATTAATTAACTGAGAGGGATTTATGATTTCCTCCCATCGCTGGACAGGAATAGTTCATTTTAAAGAAATTAACTTTCTTTGGATACTTTCCAGTGTTGTGTTTCCTTTTTTTTCCAGTGGGTCACAGGGATTTCCAGGAATGATGAATTTCAAGTTGGGACATGGTGACAGGGGGAAGAGAGGGAATGTTCAGAATGAACCCTGCTCTGTCTGATCCATTCCTAAAGTCAGATTTGGACATCCTGCTCCACATCCACCTGATTCTGAGCTGGGCTGAATCTGTCCAATATCACCTGGAATGTAAGCTGGCTGAAACTTGCCAACATCCTGGAATTTAAAGCGGGCTGAATCCTGTCCAACATCCACTTGATTGAGCTGGTGAAATCCTGTCCAACATCCACCTGGATTTGGAGCTGGGCTGAAATCCTGCCCAACATCCACTGGAATTTGGAGCTGGGCTGAAATCTGTCCAACATCCACTGATTCTGGAGCGGCTGAAATCCTGTCCAATGCCATCTGATTAAAGCTGGCGCTGAAATCCTGTCCAATATCCACCTGGAATTTGGAGCTGGGCTGAAATCCTGTCCAACATCCACCTGGAATTTGGAGCTGGGCTGGAATCCTGTCCAACATCCACCTGGAATTTGGAGCTGGGCTGAAATCCTGTCCAACATCCACCTGATTTTGAAGCTGGGCTGAAATCCTGTCCCAATTCCACCTGGAATTGGAAGCTGGGCTGAAATCCTGTCCAACATCCACCTGGATTTAAAGCTGGGCTGAAATCCTGTCCAACATCCACCTGATTTTGAGCTGGGCTGAAATCCTGCTCCAACATCCACTTGATTTTGGAGCTGGAATGTGCCAAGAGGATTTGTCCCACATCCAGGATAGCTCTGAAGCTGGAGGGCTTTGCTAGAGCTGGATGGGCTCCTACTGGATTGTTGGGACAGAGGTGAGTGGAGTCAGGGAGCCGAAGAACATCCAGGTTCAAGCCTGGCAAAGGAACCCCTGGATCCTGGCTGCTGTCGCTCTGTGGAGGAAAAGAGGAGATTTCAGGGAAGAGGAAGCTGCAGGAACACAACCTTGGCTTCCAAGCTCTGCCACAATCCAGGGAAGGGAGCCATGCTGTGCCCAAAGCAAGGAAATCCCACACAGAATTGTGGAATGGTTGGAAATGATCTTTTAAGGACATCAAGTCCAACTACTCAAGGTGAATGATGCCCTGAAAGGCTGAGCTAGGACAGAGGCTGGGCCAGAGCTCAGAATGAAGCAGGGATTTATGAAAAGGATCTCCTCCATGGATGCACCTTGGGCAGCACAAGAGCCCAGCCAGGGCTGCACCCAAGATGAACCAAAATGGCCCCAAAATGCACGAGCGCTCCCGGGGTCTCTCCCTGGGATCAGTTCTGCTCCATTTGCATCTTGCACTTCATTGTCCCATTCCCAGCTTTAGCCCCTGCAGTCCCACCCTGCTTGTTTTTCTCTCTGCAGCCCACGGTGTTTGTGTCTCTGGGCTGAGATTTGGGTCATTTGTCCTTGGTGCCCAGCTGGAGCAGGAATTGTTTTGTCTCCCTGCTCTGTGCACAGAGCTCACCATCCCATAATAATGAAGCCCAGACCCACACATAAAGCAGCACAGAAATGTGAAAAATATAAAAGCCAAACCTGAGGCATGACCCCCCGTCCCCAAGTGCCACATCCACAGGAGGGCTCTGAAACCCCTCCAGCAATGGGAATTCCAGCCCTGCCTTGGGCAGCCACTGCCATCCCTGGAAACCCTTTCCATGAGGAATTGTCCCCAATGGACAAGGATTGTCCCCAATTGTCCCTCTGC
>NDFG01000049.1:660608-675397 GCA_002167245.1 Sporophila hypoxantha | reverse complement strand
GCAAGTCCTTATTTTTTTTCTGTACCTATTTTTAGGGCCCTCCAGTGATTTTTCCATAAAACAACCTCCCCCTCCTCATTCTCCTGCACACCTTTTCCAGCTCTATGGATTCTGCTATTCCATAAATATTCCTACAGCCAAGCTTGGAGTTGTGTAGCCAGCAAAGTCAATCCAGCCTTGGGAAAGCCACTGCTTCCCTGAGGCTCCTGTTCTGGAGTTTCTTTCTTCCAGTGAATTCCCAGAGGAATCCAGGGACTGGGAAGCTCCTCCAGAGCCAAGCCTGGGCTCCAAACAGAAAAGCAGGAATCTGGGAGTGGCTTCTCCAGGCATGCAGAGTGAAGGAGAAATGTGGGATAGCACGGAGCTGCAAACACAGGGCTGCAAATTCCTGCTTCCCAGAGAAACCCCCAGTGTCCTTCCAGAACTGATCTGGAATGGTTTGGCTTGGAAGGGACCTTAGACCCATCCAATTCCATGGCCAGTGACACCTTCCATTATCCCAGGGTGCTCCAAGCCTCATCCTGCTTGAAGCATTCTTTTCCAGCCTCAATAATTTGGAATTCTGTTTCATACCTCCATGAGAATTCCAGTTGCATCCAGGTTATCCAGGGAAGAGCCCCTGGATAAGAGGGAACAGCCAGGGGAGGTTTGGACTGGTATTTGGGAATTTCTCCATGGAAAGGAGCCTCCAGCCATCCCAAATCCCCCAGGCTTTGTTTTCCTTCCTCCTCTTGTCCGGACAAGCAGGGTCCCAGGTCTCCTCCCAGCTTTCCATGAGAGCAGGACTGAAATCTCTCAAGTAGCAAGGAGAAAATCAGGATCAGATTCCCACCCAAGCACATCCAGCACACAGAATACAGAGATTCATCCCAAATGGAATCCTGGAAATGGTTTGGGTGGGAAGGAGCCTCAAAGCTCATTCTGGGACACTGCTTGAAGCATTGGAAGGACCACAGAGAGCTGCTCACTCCTGTTCCCTGAATCCATGGATTGTCTCTCCTCCCTCCCAGACAGGACCCCTGAGGACGAGTGGAACCTGCTCTACGTGCCGTGACCAGAGCCAAGAAGTGCCTGCTGATGTCCAAATCCCTGGAAAAACCTTTTATCTCTGGCTGGAGTTAAGTGAAAACCTTCCAGGCCAAGGATGATCTAGGATTCATTCATGGACTGAGCTCACTTGCAATGCATGCACCTTAGATATATGAGTGGAATCAACGTTTTATTACCATGTTTCATAGATTTTTTTTACAGAAGTGCTATTTAAATGCAATTACAAGATGCACCTAGAACTTCACCCTATTTTTAAAGTCATTTGTATTCTTTCTTTGGACAATCTGCCAAAGCCGTGCTATCGAGGTCCACTTTTTATCTATTATCTCTCTGCCATTGGTTTAGTATAATTTTTCTTTTGTTCTCTTGACACATTTGCCAATCTCAAGATAGGTTCCAGGTTTACAAGAAAATCATGTTGATATGGAACCACTGGATCCTACACTTATTGAGTACTTACAGATAGTAATAAACTACGATCTGCCTCTCTCCAAGCCAAAGTGAGAGCGACAGGATTTGGTAACCCCAAAACACGACTGCTGCAGTAGCTTTCTCTCTTCCTCCTCAGAGACATACAAGAGACACCAAAGTCCCCAAATCAGTGATGCATAGCTCATTCTTTCTTCTTCCTACGACAGCTTCTCTTACTGGTCCTGTAATCACCGCCCTGAATCTGTGTGAGGATTTGTTTATTGTCAACTCCTTATCCAACAGAATTCCTGTGGTGTGTTCACCTCCTAGCAGCCACAACATATCCACGAGAGTAGCGTCGTAGAACATGTGAATTAACAGCAGCCTTTATTAATAATAACAGTTATCTGACCGCCACTCTTGTGTGACGCTAGTTCCATTTACCATATATCTTCAATACAAGAGCGCCGTACTAAGCGAATTCCCTACTCCTCTACTATTCATTACAGTCCTAGCTCTATCTGTGCTCAGTACTATCAATTTCCTCTAGTCCTTCTACAGACCCTCGAACTCCCTCGAATCACCACAACAACTCTTATAACTAACTAAGTGACACCAGCTATATATCTACTTAGTCTTAATTACTCTCCAGGTCAACATCTCTTTCATCCCAACAATGTTTTTCCTTATACCTATAAGTCTACCATACTCCTCTCATCTTCCTAAACCAAAACTCATCTAGTCGTCTCATTTTATTTCATCCCCCAAACCAAGAAAGGTTTAACACTCCTGCTGCTTGCTCACCACTAGAGTATTTTATTCATCCATACTCATGCCCATCTACAAGTTGGGACACAACAAAGAACTCCCAACTGTTGCTTGTCGTCATGTGCATCTCTCTTTCCTCGCGTTCGTGTTATCACTCTCCGTTCCCTTCACTCCCTTCTATGATGAAACTATACCATGTTATGCTCCACCTCGTTCGCTCACTCTATGAATACTGCCCTTTCCTGTTATGCACGCAACACTTTTTCTTTGCTTGTCCCACGGTGACACTAGCATCAACCATCAAAGAAAGAGTGCTTGGCTTGTGTTGCATTAAAACACACTCTATTGGCGCACAAGAGGGATACAGGATCCCTGCCTCGAAAGGATATCGATTTATTATATCAGTCACCTGGGGCGCTCCCCATTACTGTTTTAAGATTTGTCCCCCCCTTAGTCTTATCCTTTTATTCATCCTCTCTCTATATCCTTTTATACCCTTTTTCCTCTATATTTTCTTTTACATCAGACCCATTTCCCCTTCCTTCATTATTATATAATATACCCCTCAGTATTTCTCTTTACACCACACGTGTGATATCCAATGTATTCTCTGCTCCTTCTCACTGGTGTTCCCCCTTCCTTTTTCCGCCCTTTCACTTAAGTTATATTCCTCTTGATCGCTTGTTCGTCGCTACTATTTGATAGTTATAAGGCGCGCAACACAAGTTCTACCACTTTTTATGTCACATCTCCCACATTTAATATCAACCATATATAACCCCCTTTTCCTATTTATTTTTTCCACCCAGTTTATTTTCTTGTCGGTTCTCTTTTAGCCTCCTCGCCTTGTTTGTTCACAGCCATATAACACACCCATAAATAAAATAAGAAAACCATCATGAAATATTCTACACTTAATGTACCAAGAATATAAATAATAGTTATACCCTACGCATAGAATAATCCATATTTTCCCAACAATTTCCCTATGTAGTATACTCTCTTCTCAGTTTTACACGTTATTCACGCCACTTTTTTCCTGTAATAAATTCTCCCATATTTAAGCGTCATATTCTATTTCCTTCCTCCTTTTTTCTATTTTCCCCAGTTTACATATTCCGTCAGTTACTCTCCCTCCTTATTCCATTTGTGTTTCGCACCGCGCGTATGTAACTGCGTTATGTTCACCCATCATTTATACCTTTTATCCACATCCTGTCTCCTTTTGCCTTCACCACTCAGTTCCATTCCTTCCTTCACTCCTTATCGCGATACGAAACTGCATTGTGCACGCGTTCTTTGTTCCGTAGTGGTTTCATATGGTTTTCAGCTCCTTGATCAGAACTGCGAGGGCGCATATTTACTTCTGTGTTTATATTCGAGGGAGTGCGAATCTTTTGTTTACTCGTTGGGATTTAAGAGAGACAGAGTCCCAAAACAATTCAAGTCCAAAGTAACTTTCATGTACAAGACTTCCGTAAGGGTAATTCTGCCGCTTAGTAGAACAAATCAGAGGTTTGCAAAAATATCCTGGCACTTATGTAACATCACACTATATTCTCTCTCTTAGTGCGCTCTGGCCCGCAGCTACTTGCCCTCTGCACCCATTAGAGCGAGTGGAGTGGGTGAAATTGCCCTGTTTAGGTCCATTGCGAAAGGAGAGTCGGGTCTTTGTGCCTTGACGAGAGTAGCGTTGCCTTGCCTAAAGCCCTCCAGCCACTCTTCGCGTGTCCAGAAGTGATTATACCATTGTGTACCCAGGTTGAGCGCTGGGTAGTAATAATAAATCAAGCGACTAGCTCCTCATCGTCTTAATCAGAGGGGTAAGGAAAGCAGATCTTCGCTGATCGCTCCGCGCCTGCATGTCCAGAGACCTGCCAAGAGACAACATTCGTACTATGAAAAACACAACTCAATCAAAGAACAACAGACGAGTACTTATGTTTCTATCATCCTAAGGTATCCACTACACTTTCTCGTTACATCGATACTGGTCCATTATATGACCCACTAGCCCGATACCCTACCTGCAGAAGCCAAGCGAGACATTGTCTCCAACCCCAAATATGACATACAGCGCCCCAGCAGGAAGTTTATAAGAGGAAAAAAGAATCACCCCTCAATTAGCCTAAAAGAAAACATTACAGAAACTCCTAAATTAATAATCAATTGGAGTAACCAGCTACGCAATGAGGAAAGAAAAGAGACAAGCTCTTAACATTTTTTTTTTTGTATAGCCGAAGTAACGAAAGAAGCTATCTTAAAACCAACATTCAAAATACAGTCGCGATCTGCACACAGTGATTCGGAGAGAGTTGAGTATATTAAAACTCGCGTCAAATTAAGGCGCCTGTCTGTTGGTTTGACCTAGGCGTTGATTGACTGCAGAAAGCATTTCAAATAGTCTGAACAAATTTTGATATGTCCAGCGGTATACGCTAGACGCACCAAGAGGATGGAGCAGTAGTCCTTGGATGAGTCACAAGGCCTCTTGTACTCTTTGTGCTTGAGAGCCCTAAAATTGGGACAGCCAGCGTGCACTATCAAGGAGTATAAAGTGGACATGTCCAATGTAAATTTAATAGGAGGATAGTTCACACTTAGCCATCAAAGATAAGAAATATTATTGCCTTTGAGTTATTGTCTGGAAGCAACTTTCGTATCTTGCACACTGATGGTGTAATTCATATGCCAAAGCTTGAGCACCTGAGCACTGTACAGCAAGACAAAAAGATCTTGTTTCTTCCATTATTTGGATTCAGAATCAAAACTGTCCTAGTGGAACAAGCTGGTGTAGGATAAAGGGTAGAGAGCCTGAATGGTATGAAGAACTACTGACTTCAAGACGCACAAAGAGAATCAATGTCCAGATGCATTGAGTGAAAGACGCGTGTTGTATGAACATATTGAGTGACACATTGATTTATCTCGTGAGTGCTACTCCTTCCCTAGTCAAAGAAATTGTATGTGAGCCAGATGGAGTGTGATTGACTTACCCTTCTCTTTTCCAGCACTAACCTTTTGGAGTGCCTTTTGAGAGGAATACATGAGGGAGTGGAAGGAGGAAACCTGGTGAGTCCATTATTTTCTTCAGTTGTGACTTTTGTTAATGTACTTGTCCTGTTCTACTGACACTCTCAAAGGTTTCCCTAAAAGAAACTTCTTCCCTAAGAAGTAATAAGTTTTTACCCGAGTCTCCACCTGGCTGTTAAGATGCTTGGCGTAAGTTGTTACACAGTGGGTGAGTTTCCGAGTGTCTCACACACAGGCACACCTGACATAGCGGTGGTACGAGCGCAGGCAAACACACTGAAAAGCCAGTGCGAGTTGTCGAGAAAAGACAACAGCTGGGCAAATTTTTGCAATATAGATGAGTGGCGGAGCAGGCAGGTGTCAAAGGAGGGCCTGGGAATGATACAGGGCAGCTGTAGTTAATAGAGAGTTTGGAAAAGAAAATTAATGAAGTTCAGAAGTGAAATAATAGTAAGAAAGGAAGAAAAGAATAAAAGTTTATTTACGTGGTGTTTTTGTAAAGCGCCCTGTCAAAAGTGCTGGGAAAAGGTAATAATTTGTGGACCTAATAAAAAGGTCGTTAGGTCTGTTGGCTATCACAAGAGACCACTAGGTGAGATGTAAATATAGTATTGTTATCTAGCTGCAACGTGTACAATTCAACAGAGTGAGAATTGAGAGTTGACTTGCTAGAAAAACTGTAAGGGCATAAAGTGTACAGGGAAAAAACAAAGAGAAGAGATAATTCGTTACTATTGACAAGGCGAGATTGAAGAGCATAAAAAGTACGATGAGATAAAAAATATTAGCTATCTTTCAATTAAGATGTGTCGTTCCTCATATGAAGCAAAGTTGTCGATACATACATTAAATCAGTTCCTTAATGTGAAGGGAGAACAACTTAGAAGCGCACAGTGAGGTTTGTAGTTTGCACTAAAGATAACAGGGCTGAAGTGGAGGAAAACCAGGATATATGGTTAATCATGAAGGCTGACCATACACTTTTCCGAGCGAGACACAAGTGCCTATAAACCAGTTTACAATATAAGAGAACTGTGCCGGGTTAAGAGAAGAATTTGCAGGCCACCAATATAAATAGTAATAGAATTGCATGGGGAGAAGTGATTATAAATAGTGGTTGCCCTTTTTATTAATTTAGAAGAAAGGGGGAAAAGGAAAGGGGGAAAAAGGAAGGGGAATGAAAAAGGAAAGGGAAAAGAAAGGGGGAAAAGGAAAGGGGGAAAAAGACAAGGGGCAAAAAAGAGAAAAGGGGGGAGAGAAAAAAAGGATTAAGAAGGGGAAAAAGGAAAGGGAAAAGGAAAGGGGGGAAAAAGAAAGGCAGGGAAAGGAAAGGGAGGGAAAAGGAAAGGGGGAAAAGAAGGGGGAAAAGGAAAGGATAAAAGGAAAGCGTGCGGGAAAAGAAAGGGGAAAAGGAAAAGGGGGCAAAAGGGGGAAAAGAAAGGGGGGAAAAGGGAAAGGGGGAAAGGAAGGGGGAAAAAGAGAAGGTGCGAAAGAAGGGCGAAAAGGAAAGGAAAAGGAAGAGCTGGAAGGCTCCTGCATGGCAGGGAAATGAGGGAATCAAAGCTGGGAAAGGGATTGGGCAACTGGAAACAGAGAGCAGGACAAAGCCAGGGCTGCACCCAAGATGAACCAAAATGGTCCCAAAATCTTTCACTTTTCCTGATTTGAGGACAAAGCTGAGGATGGTGGGAAATGCTTGGCTGGGTGCTCTCCATCTGATTTCGGGGATTTGGGGCAATTTGTGGACAAAGCCAGGAAAAGGATGAGGATGTGGGGAAATGCTTGGCTGGGTCCCTCTCCATTCATTTTCTGGGATTTGGGGCAAAGCCAGGAAATGGATGAGGACGTGGGGAAAATCTTGGCTGGGTCTCTCTCCATCCATTTTCTGGGATTTGGGGACAAAGCTGGGAAAGGGTTGGGACAGGTATCCAGCTAATCCAACTCTATCYGTGTTCCTGGACAGGGAATGGGAATTACCTGGGGCAGGGCAGCTCAGCTTCATCCCAAAGCCCATCCCAACCCTCTCCCTGCCCACCACCAGCATCCCCAGGCCCAATTCCCCCAAATCCCAGCTCCCAGTGCAGGACACCCACCCACCTTTGGGATCATCCATGGGAATCATCCATGTTCAGGCTGGGAAGAGCATCCATGCATCCCTGGCTGCTCCGTGTGCGCTGCCACCCCTCAGGGAAGCATCCAGAATTCCATCCTCYGGCATCCCTCGGCATGGTGGGTGTGCCCAGTGTGCCCAGGGTGGGTGCTCAGCCCGTGGGGACAATGACAGGAGGTGGCATCTCCTCGTTCCCAGAGGGAATTCCCTCCATGGGAATGTCCATCTCCGTCACYGCGTAGCCCTGCCTGGTGCCTCTGTGGGGGGAAGAGGAGCATCAGTGCCATTCCAAGGCTTTTCTTTGGAAAGCACAGAAGCCTTGGAAAACTCATTCCTGGGGTTTGGCACTTACTTCCTYCTCCTCCTCCTCCTCCTCCAGCAGCAGACAGCCACAATTCCGATGGCCAGCAGCACCAGGAGTCCTGTGGGATGGACACTCAGGGTGAGGAGCATCTCCCAACCCATGGCTGAGGAATTCCACCAAAACAGCTCCATGAGGAGCCAGAACCACTCCAGGCACCATCACAAGATCCCTCCCCACCCCTGGAGGGAGGGAATTGGGAATTCTTCTTTCCAGGAAGAAATTTGGGTGCTGAATCCTTCCCCCACTCAGTGGCATTCCCATTGGCCATGGAATAAAGCTCCCACAGCCCCCAGAAGGGATTTTAAACTTTAAAAAATTGAAATAAGCCCCTGTTTCCCAAAGAAGTTTATTTTCCCCAGCTTACCAACAGAAGAGGCCACGGACTGGATGGAAACTGGAAAAGAGGAGACAAAAGGAAATTTTGAGCTGCARAGGTAGGAAAGGGGTGGATGCTGGGAGGAGCCTCACTAAAAAGGAAGTTGGAGAGAAGGAAAAGTTCCATTGGAAAAGCAAGAGARCCTTTGTGGATGAAACAAGCCCCAGGGGAGGTTGGTATTCCCTTGGGAATCGGCCCAACCTGCAGCATAATCCGTGGGTGGGATGGGCAGCGGSGTTGTCCCCTCTCCCAGCATGGAGGTGTCCAGTGTTGGAATCATCTCTGGTGGCCTGGATCCATCTGGTGCTGGCTTATCAGGTGCTGGTGGCACAGGTGACTGACTGGAAGCTGGAGAGGGGCTGGAATTCRGGCTGGCACTGGTGGTTCCTGCTGGGAAAACAGTGGGAAATGTTTAAATTCCCAAAATCAAAAGGCGGCGCCGTTATTTCCATGCCCTCATCCAGCAGCCACAGAACGCTGGGATTTCACCCCATGGGGTGGATCTGATCCCAGCACGGGAATGTTGTGGTTCCCACACCCAGGGAGCTGTGGCATTGCCATGGCCATGGCAGCTCCAAACCCAATCCCAATCCTGTTCCTCACCCCTCTGGGTCGTGCTCGCCGCACCGGGGCTTTCCCTGGAAAGAGCCGGATCTCCTTTGGGAAAACACAACAGGGAGACACCATCAGCTGGGAAATGAACTCTCCAAGTGGTTTGGTAAGTTAGAGAGTCAAAATTAATATATCCAACATTGAGGTCTGGGGGAAATTCCACAAATTCCAAAACATGGATGTTCCTTGTCAAATTTTAACAATTTTTATATTTTAGCAAAACAAGGAATTAATGCTCACTGCCTTCAAGTCATTAATTACCATTCTATCTTCTATTGATTAATAATTTGTCCCTTTTTAATTATCCTAATTAATCYCTATTTTCAGCCTTTTAATTATGTTTTCCCACATTGAGCACCTCTGGTTTATTCAAAGTCTCTTTGTGGTTTATAAATTCCACRTTCCTCCTGGCCTTCCATCCTCAACAATAAATTCCTCTCCCAGGTTTTAACTTCCTCCCCAGGTCTGGGAGCACTGGAAGGACATGAGGCCCTAAACTTTTGTTTTCCCAAGCCATTATCCATTAGGAATTCCACGGATTAAATTCCTCTCCATAATTTTCCCCCCATTTCTGATTCTTTTGGAAGAAACAGAACTTGGGTGCTGCTTGCATTTCTTCCCTTCTTCCATCCTCTGGTTCTGGAGRTGTCCCAGCTCCCAGCTTCCCCTGAGGACTTACGGATGCACTGGAGGGTGGGGTCGGTCCAGCGGGGCTCGGAGCCGTTCCAGAGGATGCACTGGATAAGGCTGGAGGTCCCAGCTTTCCGTTTGTATCCGGGGTTGCAGGAGTAGCGCAGGCGGGAGTTCAGCTCCGTGCGATTCCCGGCGTCGATGTGAGCGTTGGCCACGGCCTTGGGGKGGCTGCAGTGCACTGGGATGGGAAAAAAAACATGGAATCACAACAGGGAGATCAGACAACCTCTGGCTGTGCTGGGTAATTCCCCACTCCTTGTGATGGCTGTCACAAGGGTGTTTGGGTGAAGGAAGAGACGAGATCTTTGACTCCATTACAGAAGGCTTGATTTATTATTTATGATATATACATATACTATACTATACTAAAAGAAAAGGAAAGGAGAGTTTCCAGAAGCTGCTAAGCTACATAAGAAAGAAAGAAAGAAGAATATGATAACAAAGGAGCTCTCTCCGACTCTGTCCGAGAGAATTCAGTCCTGGTGGCCACATAAAAACATCCAAGATGGGCCAATCCAGACTGGCCTGTTCGCATTCCACAACAGCAGATAACCTATTGTTTATGTCTATCTCTGAGGCCACAGATTCTCAGAAGGGAAAATCTAAGGAAAGGATTTTCACAAAGAGCATGTCTGCGACACACTCCTCATCCCTGGAAGGTGCAAGGCGCGGTTGGAGGGGCTTGAAGCAGCCTGGGATAGAGGAAGGTGTCCTGTCCATGGTGGAACATGGAATGAGGTGATCCCGAAATTCCCTTCCAACCCAAACCTTTCCATGATGCTAGAAATCCTGCCTAGGGGTGGATATAGGGATTTATCCATCCTGCAAAAATAAAGGGACCTCGTGCCTGGCCAGGGGATGGAGAAAGGGAAAATTCACCAGCATTTTGGGGATCACTTGTAGGAGCTCCTCCAGAGGCTGCAGAAAGGGAAAACTCCACTTCTGGCATGTGTGTGGCCACTTGTAGCAGCTCCTCCAGCCAGCAAGGAATTTTGATGGAATTCCATCCCTTGCAGTGACTGTCCCAGGCCAGCAGCCCCAGCTGCCTCCAGCTGCTGCATTCCAGCTGTGGTCACTGCCCCCATCCTTCTCCACTCATTTCACAGCTGGACATGAAAAATTCCAGCTGCTGGTGACTCCTCCAGCCACTTCCCAGGAGTTTTTTCCCCTCTGGAAGGTGGCAGCTGAAATCCAAGTATTCCAGAGGAACAACAGTGGTTTTTGAGTTGTGGCTTTGCTTTTCCCCAAGAGCTCCTGCTTCCCCTTCGGCCTCAGGATTAGCTCGGTTCCATAGCAGGGTGAATGAAATTTCCCCTCTTTTCTGCTGCAAGGGGAAAAAATTTCCTGTTGCTCCAAACTGTGCCATCACTTGGATCCCTGTGGTGTGGTGGGGAAAGCTCATCCATGATCCTGGCTGCTGGAAGCTCCTCTGTCCCAGTGGGAGCCAGCACGGAGAGATGGAGAAATGTACAATGGAATAAACAAAAATGCAGCTGGGATGGAGCCACGGATGGCCAGGGTGGGATGGATGACCTGGGGGAGTGATGGATATCTGGGATGGGATGGATGACTGGGGGGATGATGGATTGGAATGATGGGGATGGCATGGATGAGCAGGAGGGAAATGCAGTGGATATCTGGGATGGGATGGATGAGAGGATAGGAATGGTGGATATCTGGGATGGGTATGGATGAGCAGGAAGGAGTGATGGATACTGGGATGGGAAGGAGGGATGAATGGGAATGATGGATAATCTGGGATGGAAGGAGGGATAGAATGGGATGATGGATTATTCTGGGATGGGGAGGGAGAGATAGAATGGGATGGAAGATGGCCAGGCTGAATTTGGTGCCTGCCATGGATGGAATGATGTCCAGCTGGGATGGAGCAGTGTCCAGCCAGGAGGAACACACAGCTGGGCTGGGATCATTATGGAATAGAGATGGAAGAACAGTGGGAATGGAATGCTATGGCAGGGAGGACAGGAGCAACACAGGGATGGGAATGTGCGGTGACAAGGGACAGGAGTGTGATGGCAGCAGGGATGGGACGATGGGGAATGGACAGGGGAATGGGAGCAGATGGGGATGGAAGGGGATGGGAGAGGATGGGGCATGGGCAGGATGGGCATGGAGAGGATGGGATGAGAACAGGAATGGAGCAGGCATGGGATGAGGGCAGGATGGGGATGGGAATCAGTGGAGGGGCAGGATTGGGGATGAGGGGCAGGATGGGAATGAGAGCAGGCTATGGGGATGGAGAAACAGTGGGATGCGAGCAGGATGGGGATAGGGCAGATTTGGGATGAGCAGATGGGCAAATGGGGAGACAGGGATGGGAGCAGGGGGATGGGAGGCAGAGGACATGGGGATGGAGAGGATGGGGATAGGGAAAGTGGGGATGGAGGAGGATGGCGATAGTGGGCAGGAGGGGAGGGGGACAGGAATGGGAATAGGAGCAATGGGAAGAAACAGTAGGAATGGGAACAGGGGTGGAGAATGGATAACGGTGAAATGGGAGCAGGATGGGGAACTGGAAACAATGGGGATGGGAGCAGGATGGGGAACTGGAAATCGTGGAATGGTGAATAGAATAGGGAACTGGAAATCGTGGAATGGGAACAGAATTGGGGAACTGGAAATCTGGGGATGGGAGCAGGATGGGGAACTGGAAACAGTGGGATGGGAGCAGGATGGGGACTGGAAATCGTGGGGATGGGAGGCAGGATGGGGGAACGGAAATCGTGGGATGGATCAGGATGGGGGACTGGAAACATGGGATGGAGCAGGATGGGACTGGAAACGGTGGGGAATGGGAGCAGGATGGGACTGGAAACGTGGGGATTGGGAGCATTGGGGACGGACGTGGAACGAGCAGTGGAGGACAGGACAGTACAGTGGCACAGCACGGGAGGAACACAATGTGCACCTGCAGCACCCAAAGCATCCAGAGATAAAAATCTCCAAGCTGAAAAGCTCCTGCCCCAATTTGTGGTGCATCCCCAGAACATGCCAGGAGGAATCTGCTCTCGTTTCAGTGCCCAGGTGGATCCAGGTGTGATCCTGGCCAGAGGCCGAGTGACATGGGGACAGCATGTGCTGAGGGCAGCAGCTCTTGCTCTCATCTCAAGATGTGGGTGAAATTTCTGGAATCAGCAGCCTTGGAACCGGGAAATGCCTGCCTGAGGATGTTTCACAACGTGTCACACTTCCCGACCTGGCACTCGTGCCTTTAGTCAGTGAAAAAACCCTCCGTGCAATTCCAGCTGCACCTCTGAAGGGAGCACAGCAGGAATTTCAGCCGGAAACACCAAAATTGTCCAGGAAAATCCGGGATCTGTGAGCTGTGTTTTGTGCTTCCAGCTTTTAAACCTCCTCTCTCCTCATCCCAGTCCCTCCAAAGAAGGTTTTTTCTTTCCTCCTCTACTAAAAAATGCCAAGTTGTTTCCAAACAGATCCCAGCAGCGCCACTCTCCAGGATCACCATCCAGTGTTTCACACCATCCATGGATTTCAGCTTGTTTGATGAGACAAAACACATTCCAAGGAGGGAAAAGGAAAGGAATCAGCTGGAGATTAGGCTTTAATCCTCGAGGAATGAGTTGGAATTTCCCATGGATGGATTATCCCAGGTGCTCAAAGCCTCATCCCATGCTTGGCCAACCTCCCAAAGGAGTGCGGTTCCGGGAGCTGACCATCCCAGGAAAACACCTCCAGCTGCCTTATTTCCATCTGGATTCCCTGCATCCTGCTGGGATTAAATGGCCAGGTTGAAATAGTGCCTGATATCCATGGATTTTGCATTTCCATGGATTTTCTTCTCTTGTCTTTCCCACAGTGACTCCAACGTGCCAGTTGTGGAGGATGAGCTCATTGTGGCACGTTGGGAAGCAGAACAGGGAATACAGCCAGGATGATCCCAGGCATGGAGATGCTGCCGATGGACACCCCAGGGATGGCATGGGCACCCCAGGGAGCCGCTGGCACCTCAAGTGGGGGCTTGGGTACCCCAGGAGCAACATATGGGCATCCCCAGGGGAGCGACATGGACACCCCAGGGATGGCATGGACACCCCCAGGCAGCGATGGGACGCCCAGGGATGGCAATGGAGCACCCCCAAGGGCAGCAGCATGGACACCTCAGGATGGCATGGACACCCTGGAATAGCAGCCCTGGGCACCTTGAGAGGGGACTGGGGTACCCCAGGGAGTAGTGTGGACATCCCAGGAAGCAGAGAAACCATCCAACGCAGGAAGCACAGAAAACATCTTGGCATGGCATGGCCATCCCAGGGACGATGTGGGGCACCCGCAGGAGCAGCGTGGCCACCCCAAATGGGAGTTTGGGTGGCCCAGGGAATAGCGTGGGTTAGACCGGGAAGGGTAGCGGGCATCCCTGGGATTGGCACAGGCATCCAGGGGATTGGCACCGCATCCCGGGGATTGGCACCGGCGTCCAGGGCGGCGTGGGCAATCGGGAATTATGCGCGGCATCCGGGAAAGCGGAGCGAGCACCTTGGGGACCGGAGCAAACGCCTTAGGGATGGCACGGACAGCCAGGGGAGTGTGGGCACCTCCGTGGGAGCTTGGCAGCCCCGGGAGTGGCGCGATCCCTTCCGGAAGTCGAGCAGGCTCACCTGGGAGCGGAGCGGGGATCGCGGGGGCGGAGCGAGCGCCCTCGGGCGGAGCTGGGCAGCCGGGGAAGGCGGAAGGACCCCGGAAAGGGTGTGAGCGCCCGGGAAGGCGTAGAGACTCCCGGGAGGGTGTGGACGCCGCGGGCAGGGCTCGGAGAAGCCGGCGGCTGAGCCCGGGGCAGCCCGCGCTTACCGGTGTCGGCGGCGGCGCGGAGGCAGCAGGAAGCGCGGCGGGTGCCGCAGAGCAGCGCGAGCAGCGGCGGGGCCATTGGCACCGGCCCGGGGCAGCTCCGATCCAGCGGCGGCTCCGTTCGCTTCCCTGCCGCTGTCGCCGTCCCGGTGCGGCCCGAGCGGTTTCGCTTTCGCTATTCGAGTCGGGCCACCGGGAGGGACGCGCCGCCTGCGAGGATGGGCAGGGAGGGGATGCGCTGCCCGGGAGGGGCGAGCGCGCGGATGGGCGGTGCCGGGGGGTTCGGTACCGAGCGGGAATTCGGGGCCGGGACGCGATCCCGGAAAGGGATGAAACACAGGATGCAGCATCCAGCGGGTGTGAGATGCCTGGAGGAAGAAGGATGAATTATTTGGGTTGGTGACCCGCGGGGTGCAGTACCGGGTGGGAGAGGGATGGGATACCCTGGAGAAGCATGCTGGGGCGAGACGAGATGGGGGTTGCTGCAATCCCCAGGAAGGGTCGTGGTTCTCTTGGCGATGGCAACATCTCCGGGAATCTCTCTCATT
>NDFG01000049.1:639773-652814 GCA_002167245.1 Sporophila hypoxantha | reverse complement strand
ATCCAGCTGGTAACCATTTTGTGTCATGGGAATTATGACATTTAGTTTTTTTTTGTGTTTAATGAGAGGAGCAAAGAGAAGGAGGTATGAAAAGGAGAGAGAGGAGAAGGAGAAGGTGAAAAGGAAGGAGAAGGAGAAGGAGAAGGAGAAGGAAAGAGCAAGGAGAAGAGAGAAGGAGAAGGAGAGGAGAAGGAGAAGGAGAAAAGGAAGGGAGAGTGAAGGTAGGAGAAGGTGAAAAAGGAATAAGGAGAAGAGAGAGAGAGGAAAGGTGAAAGGAAGAAAGAAGGAGAAAGGAGAAGGAGAAGGAGAAGGAGAAGGAGAAGGAGAAGGAGAGAAAGGAGAAGGAGAAGGAGAAGGAGAAGGAGAAGGAAGAAGGAGGAATGGAGAACGGAAGGAAGGAGAAGAGAAGAGAAAGAGAAGGAGAAGGGAGAGATCCAGTTGCTGAGCATTGCAAGGTCATTCTCTCGATAAAAGCTAAAAAATGGCGAGGCACATGTAACACTTGCTACAAGTTGCTACAGTTATTACCAGACAGAGACATTCCCTGTTTGGCTGGGGATAAGAATTGGTAAAAACCAGAGATGCTGCTGCATTTTACTGACGTCAGGCTAGAGAGGATTCCAGCCTTCCCAAGGGAAATCTCGCATCCGCTGCTGGAGTGTCAAGGACTTGACACTCCAGGAATCAGCAGGAGACAGCGGTGGGTGGGTGGGACTGGGCTCAGGGGATTCCGGGGGATTTATATTGGGATATTCAAGCTCCGTTCCCTGTGGCGAGGAGAAAGCACCCGATGACCACCGGGTATATTTTTGGCCACGGGTTTGCTTTTCAGGTCTCAAGCTTCTGGTCTGGGATAGTTTCAGTTCTGTCAGATTTGAGGCTGCTTTATTGAGAACCAGCCTTTTTCCAAGAGAACGAGCAAGATTTTTGGTCCTCAGTTTTATTTAATCCAATGACAGTTATTTAATGCTGTTCTAGGAGGGAAAGAGCACTGACAAAACATGAGGTTGTGAAAATTCCAGCCTGGAGGCCTTGGAAAACATCCCCCTTTTTCCCTGAAATAACATTCCCAGGAAATGAGGGGACATTAATGAGAATCCTTTTTTTTGGCAATGGGCTGAAATGGTTGTTTAGTCTGGATAGTAACATGAGAGTTACTTGTGAGTTCCCTGTGAGTTACACAAGAGTTGCACAGGAGTTACTTGTGACTCACCCCAACTTTTGCCAAAGACCCCAGTGGGTTGGATTGTCACGTGTATTCCACATGATTTCTATGTCAATTCCATGTGAATTCCTCGTACATTCCTTGTGAACTCCACAGGAGTTCCCGTTTCTTGGCCAGGAGCGCAGATCGTTGATTAATTTATTTACTTTTCTCCCTGTCCGCCAGCGGAACCTCACTTCCCTCACAAAATAACGACGCGGCTCCTTTAAGACGCGCCCKCACTCTGGCCCCGCCCCTCAGCGCGCGGGTGGGGGCGTGGCTTGGSGAGACGGAAAGCGCCGGGATTGATCGACAGCACCGCTGCCCAATCAGATGTCACAGAGCGGGGAAGGGGCGGGGCTTCCGGCGGGGCTGCTGAGGCGGCGGCGCTCGGAGGCAGCGGGAGCGCGGCCGCCATGATCAAGAAGTTCGATAAAAAGGACGAAGAGTCCGGTACGGGGGGGCTGGCGGTGAGGGGAGCGGTGTTGGGGCCAGGAGGGGGCTGAGGAGACAGCGAGGGTTGAAGTGAGGGGGGCGCAGAGGTGAACGCGGGGTGGACGGGAGGGAGTTGAGGGGGGTGCTGAGCTGAGGGGGATGCTGAGGTGAGGGAGGTGCTGAGGGAGATGCTGAGGTGAGGAAGGTGCTGAGGTGAGGGAGATGCTGAGGTGAGGGAGGTGCTGAGGGAGATGCTGAGCTGAGGGAGATGCTGAGCTGAGGGAGATGCTGAGGGAGGTGCTGAGGAAGATGCTGAGGTGAGGAAGGTGCTGAGGTGAGGAAGGTGCTGAGGTGAGGGAGGTGCTGAGGTGAGGGAGGTGCTGAGGTGAGGGAGATACTGAGGTGAGGGAGGTGCTGAGGTGAGGGAGGTGCTGAGGCGAGGGAGATGCTGAGGTGAGGAAGGTGCTGAGGGGGGTGTGGAGGTGAGGGAGATGCTGAGGTGAGGAAGGTGCTGAGGTGAGGGAGGTGCTGAGGGAGGTGCTGAGGTGAGGAAGGTGCTGAGGGGGGTGTGGAGGTGAGGGAGGTGCTGAGGTGAAATAGAATTCCCAGAGCAGCCGTGGCTGCCCCTGGGTCCCTGCAAGCGTCCCAGGCCAGGCTGGAGGAGCTGGGGTAGTGTGAGGTGTCCCTGCTGATGACAGGAGGTGGAAGTGAATGGTCCTTCAATCTCCTTCCCACCCATCCCGTGGTTCTGTGGTCTCTCATCTCTCACAGCTCATAGGGTATTTGTGTTTCAGCTGTAGGAACTGCCTGACAAAGTATTTCTCYCCTCTGGTGACAAATCTAAAGGAACTGGGGTCTGTTTGCTCTCCCTTTTTACACAGCCGGATTTTAGAGAGGATTTTATCCCTCTCTCTGCTCAGTGCAGACGTTTCATCCCTCAAAAAAAGAAGAGAGAATTGATTACATGTATTTATATCATTACCCCTACATAATAGAATAAACCCTATATATTTATATAACAAAGCCTATATAATGCCCTAACTCTGAATGCTGAGCTGATATATGTAAAGAACAGAAACTTCTCTTTTTAGTCATTTTGCTGCACAAAGCAACATCCAAAAAGCTTCAGAGGAGCCTCTCCAGACCTTCTCTCTCTGGGCTGTGTCTGCACATCTGGAATTCACTCCAGGGACTTTGGAAACCTCTGGCCCCATCTCCCATAAAATCCTGGGGCTGCCCTGGAGCCCTGGAATGTCCAAGGCCAGGCTGGACAGAGCTTGGAGCACCCTGGTGTTGGGTTTTGGGTTTTTTTCCTATTTTTGTTAAGGCTGGGGTTGAAGTGTTAGAGATAGAATTCTGCGTTCAGGTTTAGATGTTTGTTATTTTTWATTTATAATAGAAGTTGTGAGTTTTAGAGTATTTTATTAATAAGTTATAAAATGGTGAATTATTTTTATATAAGGCTTTTTAAGGTTAAACTATTGAATTAAGAAATSATATTTCAATTATTTTTACTTTTAATAACTAATTATTTGGAGTTTGTAATGTGGATGTTTTTAAATTACAAAACATTATTTAAACTTATGAAGAAGAAGGAAGAGAAAGGTAAAAAAGAAGGATTCGTTACTGTTATAAATTTTTTTGTTTGTTTTATATATATTATATATAATTTGTATAATTATATATTATATAATATTACAATATAATTTATATTATATTTTATTTATTATATTTATTATATATTTTAAATTATGTTATATAATTCTAGTATATTTATTATATTTCTTATATTCTATATATTATATCTATATATTATATTATAATATTATATAATTATATATAATTTTTTACTTAGTGATATCTACATACTTCTAATTCAACTAATACACTTTTAGTTTTATTAATGAATTTTGGACATTTTCTCTGTGGTTTTAGGTTAGATGACGAGCTGTCCTGGGGATTAGAGTTGTAAGCACAGAAAATTTAAACTTCTCAGTATTTATGACTCCAGCATGCTGGGACAGTGGGAGGTGTCCCTGGGAAGTGCCTTCCCAAGGTCTGGAATTTAAATCCAGTTCCCTACAACAACTGATGCTGCCTGAATTCTTTCTGTGCTGCTGCTCTGAGCTCCAGATGAGCCCAGCTGGGCTTGAGTTGGTTTCATTTTCAATTTCCTTCTGCTTGGGCTGGGAGAGCTGGGGAATAAATGAGCTGGAAATGAGGAATTCCTGCTGGGAGGAGAGGATCAGGAGCAGAAGTGAGCCTGGGGGATTTTTATGTGGCTGAAAAGTGGTTTCAGTTCTGTCCCATGGCCTGGGCAGCAGCTCTGGGGTTGAAGCCTTCAGTGCTTTTGGTGCCTGAAGGAATAAACACAGGTGGATTAGGAAATTATGTATTTATAATTGTAATATATATATATAATATAATATAATATTAAATTATAATATAATATAATATAATATAATATAATATAATATAATATAATATAATATAATATAATATAATATAATATAATATAATATAATATAATATAAATAAACAGGTGGAATTGGGAAATTATATTTTTATTTTAATTAATGTAATGTAATTAATTAATTATATTATATTATTATATATATATATTATATTATATTATATTATATTATATTATATTATATTATATTATATTATATTTATATTAATATTATATAATTATATATTATATTATATTATTTATATTATATATAATAAAATCAGGTGGAATTGGGAAAATATAATATTTATTATAATATAACATAACATAATATATATTATGATATAATATGAATAAAAACAGGTGGATTGAGAATTATATATTATTAATGTAATTTTTTATTAAAATATATAATAACTATAAATATAATAATATAATATAAATATTATAATAAAAACAGGTGGATTAGGAAATTATATATTTTATAATTATAAATATTTCATTAATATCATAATAATATGATATAAATATAATATAAATATAAGGTGGATTGGGAAATTATATATTTATAATATAATATATTTATGTAATATAATATAATATATTATATAATATAATATAATATAATATAATATATAAATATAATATAATATAATATAATATAATATAAATATATATAATATAATATAATATAATATCAGGTGGATTAGGAAATGATATATTTATAAGATAATTATAATGAAATTAGGAAAGTGGGAAAAGGAATAGTTTAATGTCAAGGCCATTTAGGTACTAAAAGATATTAAAAATATTAGATATATGAAAGATATTAAATAAAAGGTAATTAAAGCATTAAAGGTGTTTGAAATAGCAAACAATTTTCTTCCTCTCAAGTTTTTGGGTTTTTTTTACCTTTATTCTTTCTGTGTAACTCTGAATTTCTCACTTAAGAAAGTGAGATTCAAGGTGTTGATGGCCGCAACATCAGTTATTCAAAGAGGAATGTCCCTGTTTTCAGATGGTTTTGTTCAATTTTGGGGCTGTTCCTGCATGTTCAGACCTGTTGGGGTGTGAAGAATTCATTTCACACAACTGAGAGGTTTCTTTTTCCTCAGGCAGTGCTCCAATCCTTTTCCAGCACCTGGAGAAGAGCGCTGTGCTGCAGGAGGTGGGGACACAACAGGACAATGCTGGTGCAACTCATCATCTTCTCCTGCAGGAAGCATTGGGGGAAATGTGCATGGCTAAATTCACAGAATTCATTGAAAACCACACCAAGTGTCAAGAAATTAATTTTATCTACAGTTAACAAGGGGTTTTTTAGGGTAATTAGGTGACACGTGGCTTCTGCCTCCCATATGGACATGTGGCATCTCAGGGGGCTCTTCCTGAAGAAAAACAGGTTTTGTTTGGGAGGCATTTGTGCCACTTCCAGATGGCAAATTGAGTTGTTTCTGCTTTGTTCAGATTGCTGCAACAAAAGATACAAGAACTCATTCTCTGAGACTCATATTTAATAGAAATAAAAATTACATGCTGCCCAGCTGGAAACAGATTCATTGAATTTTGAGCACATTCTCTGAGATCATATTTAATACAAATAAAAATTACACGTTGCTTGGCTGGAAACAGATTCATTGAATTTTGAACACATTCACTGAGATTCATATTTAATACAAATTAACACTAAAGCTGCTTGGCTGGAAACAGATTCATTGAATTTTGAGCACATTCTCTGAGATCATATTTAATACAAAATAAAAATTACATGTTGCCCAGCTGGAAACAGATTCATTGAATTTTAAAGCACATTCTCTGAGATTCATATTTAATACAAATAAAAATATGTGTTGCCCAGCTGGAAACAGATTCATTGAATTTTGAGCACATCTCTCAGAGACATATTTAAATACAAATAAAAATTACATGTTGCCAGCTGGAAACAGATTCATTGAATTTTAAACACGTTCTTGAGACTCATATTTAATAGAAATAAAAATTACAAGTGCTGGCTGGAACAAGATTCATTTAATTTTTGAACACATTTCTCTGAGATTCATATTTAATACAAATAAAAATTATGTGTTGCCCAGCTGGAAACAGATTCATTGAATTTTGAGCACATTCTCAGATCATAATTAATACAAATAAAAATTACATGTTGCCCAGCTGGAAACAGATTCATTGAATTTTAAACACATTCTTTGAGACTCATATTTAATACAAATAAAAATTACAAGCTGCTTGGCTGGAAACAGAATTCTTTAATTTTGAACACATTTTCAGACTCATATTTAATAGAAATAAAAATTACATTTTGCCCAGCTGGAAACAGATTCACTGAATTTTGAGCACATTCTTTGAGACTAATATCTAATAACATAATAAAATTACAAGCTGCTTGGCTGGAAACAGATTCATTGAATTTTGATGTTGAAAGAGAAATAATTATTGCTGGGATCTATTCAAGCAGAATTTGTTTCATTTCAGGCACGGCTCTTCAATGAGACCCAATAAACCCAGAAGATGCCTCCACATCCTTACCAAGATCCTGTACCTGCTGAACCAGGTAACTGTAGGATTTCTCTCCATCCAGAATGAATTTGAATCATATTTTAATGGGAAATATTTAATATTTTTAGTGGAGAAAGAAGTTTTCCTCAGGGAAAACTCCTTGGGAACCTTCCATCCCTGTGGAGGGCATTTAAGAGCAGAGAATTGTGGATTCCCTGGGAAGGAAAGGATGGTTTCTTCCAGGAGAAAGTCTCCAAGGAAGGATTCCTGGTGTGTGGGAGAGGCATTAGAAAAGGAGTGATTTGAATTCCTGCTTTTCCCTCTCTGCTGATTGCAGGGTGAACACTTTGGAACCACGGAAGCCACGAAGCTTTTTTTGCCATGACCAGATGTTTCAGTCCAACGATGTAAGGACCTGCTGGTTTTTTTGGCCTCTCCTGCTTCTGTCGTGGGTTGCAGGAGCTGCCAAACCCTTGGAATTTGGGATGTGGGAGGAGGCACTGCACAGGAGGAGTTCCTGCTTTGGAAATGAAGGACTGGATAATAATATGTGGTTGTCTGTGGGCTCTGAGTTAATTAATTACTGCTGTAAAAGTGGGGATAATAAACAAAGCCTGAGTTTACAGAGCAGTGGGCACTTGGTGCTTGTTGCTTCCCCTTGCAAATCCCCATCTGCTTCATTGAAAACAGAATTCTCAACTGCCTGCAGATCAAAGCTGCTGTTCTCCAGAACGTCCATCAGCTTGACCTCATTGAGGCAAGGGATGAGAACACCCTAAAAACATAGGATGGTTTGGGAATCGAGTTTGGGAATTCAGCTTTGGGCTCAGCAGAGTGTAAAGTGCTTCTGTGATCTCTTCTGTAGAGTGTGGGAGCTCAGAGCAGTGGGTGTTTCATGGGATGGGGCTCATTATTATTTAATTAAAAAGGTTTGCTTGTTAGAGATTTGTCCAAGGAAGGTGTAGCTGTTCAAAGATGTCATAACATTTTTGGGATTGCAGTATGTTTGAAGTGTTTGTCATATCCACATTATAAAAGTAAAGGATTTTTATACATATAAAGTTAATTGCTTTCAAATACTTAATGTCAACACTCCACATGTGTTTTCCTTTTTTTTTTTTACAATAACAAAGTTATATTCCAAGCTTTTAACTGAGTAATTGTGAGGGCTTCTGAATACAGATATGCTGCATCACTTCTTTGATAATTATAATGAATTTTTGTGTTCTTATCATTTTACAAAAATATTGATGTCTTCCTCTTCTGATTTGTTTGATGTCAGGGAGTTTGGGCTCTTATCCAGGGGTCAAATGTAGTTCACACTTTTAACTTTGAATTGAAAGCAATGTGTTTTTGTTTAAAAGCTTATTTTTCTTTCAAAGTGAAATATTTAATTTTTTTTGTTCATTTATCTTTTAAAACCTCTAATTACCATTGAGTTTTAATCTTTTTCTTCCATTTCCACAGCAAACCCTCAGAAGAATGTGTTACCTGACAATCAAAGAGATGGCCAATATCTCTGAGGATGTCATCATTGTCACCAGCAGGTGGGACACCCTCCAGAACCCAGAAAAATGGAAATTTTTCCCCCTCTGGAAAAGGGCTGCAGCTCCCTGGCTTTGCTTGAGCTGCTACAGTGTTGAGGTTTTATAGGGTACAGCAGTTCTGTGATACACAGTCTGTGCCACCCTCTGAAATGTTATTTTGTTCCCACTCTCTGGGAGAATTCACTTTATCAAATAGTTGTTACTTTTGTTTTCTTGTGGTTTAGGGTGTTGGGGTTTTTTTAATTCCTGTTTTGTCACAGCTTAGGCTGGGACTTTGCAGTCAGAAGCAATTAAAGGAAAGAGAGCAAAGCCCAGTTCATTCTGAACTGAAACTCTTTTAATTTTTTTAAGAGTGAACTCTTAATTTTTGACTGCAAAAATAGACATTGCAGCTGTATGCAAGAGCAAAAATTGCATCTTGTTGTTGGATTGCTGAACAGCTTAGAAATATATAAATAAACGAAACTGAGCAATCTCAGAATTAAGCGAAAAGAAAGAAACCAATCATGACTTGCTTGTATTTCTAAATCAAAATTCCAGGTGGAAACAAACAGCAGCAAAACTAAAAAAGCAGGCCATGGTGAAACAATTCAAGTGGTTGTGCATTTAGTAGCTCAGGTTTTGATGCTGATAAATCTGAAATGAGGCTGATTCTGAAGGAGGCTGTTCCTCAGCAGAGCCAGAGCAGCTGGCTGAGGTGGGTGTCACAGCAGCCCTGTGAGAATGGGGGTGTTCAGGAGGTGCTGACAGGATGTTTGGTGCTTTCAGTCTCACCAAAGACATGACAGGGAAGGAGGATGTCTTATCGAGGCCCGGCCGTCCGAGCTCTGTGCAGGATCACTGATGTGAGTACACACTTGCGCCACTGGGGGCAGCTCTTCAGGGCTTTCAAATCCCAAAACTGCCTCTTGACCCCAAAACTGCCTCTTGACCCCAAAACTGCCCTCTTGTAGGCGCACTTGCAAGCAGTGCTGGGACCTCTGCTTTATGGAGGTGCTCAGTGCCCTGTGCCATTTCAGCAAGCTCTGGAACACTGCAGCACTGGGAATGTGCAGCTGGAAGGGTTGGAGCTCCAGTTTCTATCTGAGATTGGTCTTCTTGATACCCAGTGCAATTTCCAGGAAAAATGTGGTGCTGGGCACTGGGAATGTGCAGCTGGAAGGTTTGGGAGCTCCAGTTTTTATATGGATTGCTTTGCTCCATGCCCTGTGCAATTTCCAAAAGAAATGTGGGGCTGAGAAAATTTGGAAGCTCCAGTTTTCTCATCTGGATTGCTCTGTCTATGCCCTGTGCAATTTCCAGGAGCAATGTGGTGCTGGAGCAATGTGTGCTGGAGCACTGAATGTGCAGCTGGAAAATTTGGAAGTTCAGTTTCTGATGTGAGATTGCTGCACTCAATGCTCTATGCAATTTTCAGGAGCATTGTGGTGCTGGAGCACTGGGAATGTGCAGCTGGAAGGTTTGGGAGCTCCAGTTTTTGTCTGGGATTGTTGCCACTCAATGCCCTGTGCATTTTCCAGGAGCTCTGGGGGCTGGAACACTGGGAAATGTGCAGCTGGATGATTTGGGAGCTCCAGTTTTTTATGTGGATTGCTCTATCTATGCCCAGTGCAATTTCCAGGAGCATTGTGGTGCTGGAGCACTGGAATGTGCAGCTGGAAGGTTTGGGAGCTCCAGGTTTTGTCTGGGATTGCTCCAATCAATGCCCTGTGCAATTTCCAGGAGCTCTGTGGGGCTGAGCACTGGAATGTGCAGCTGGAAGGGTTGGGAGCTCCAGTTTCCATCTGTGGATTGTCTCCACTCAATGCCCTGTGCAATTTCCAAAAGAAATGTGGTGCTGGAGCACTGAAAATGTGCAGCTGGAAGATTTGGGAGCTCCAGTTTTTATATGGATTGCTCCACTCAATGCCCTGTGCAATTTCCAGGAGCAATGTGGTGCTGGAGCACTGGAAAATGTCAGCTGGAAAATTTGGAAGTTTCAGTTTCTGATCTGAGATTGCTGCACTCAATTGCCCTGTGCAATTCCAAAAGAAATGTGGGCTGGAGCCCTGGAATGTGCAGGCTGGAAAATTTGGGAGCTCCAGTTTCTGTCTGGGGTTGCTCTGCTGGTGACTTTGTCACTGACCATCAGGACCAAGCAGCTCAAACCCAAGTCTACCTCGCAGAATTAACTCAAGATTTTTGCTGAGGGTCCTTTGAATGGGAATTTTTGCTTCCTGCTGCTTTTATCCCCTTCTTCCAAAGCATCCACTCTTCCCTTTTCCCTGTTTTCCCCTTGCCAGGGTACAATGCTCCAGGCCATTGAGAGGTACATGAAACAGGCCATTGTGGACAAAGTCCCTGGCGTGTCCAGCTCTGCACTCGTGTCTTCCTTGGTAAGCAAAGCAGAAGATTTTTGTGAATCTGGTGTTTTGTCAGGCTGGGAAGCTGAGTCTGCTGTGCTTGTTTTGATTTTTTTTCTCTGAGATGTTTCTTCATTTCACTGGAAAATAAGAAAAAACCAGTTTCTTTTCTCTCCTCCAATTCCTTTCTTACAATTCCTTTCTTTCTCCTCCAATTCCTTTCTTACATTTGAGTACATCAATCGTAATAATTTCTAGTGCAGCCTAGTGCAAAATGCTCAGATTTCTGCAGTCAGTGTAAAACATGAATTTATCTGGGGAGGGGCCATGAAATCCCCTGCTGAAACTGCAGTTCAGGATTATTTCTGCTAATAGACACCAGGAGGGCAAGAGGAAGGAATCCACTCTGATTTCCTCACCCTTTTTGAGGAGAAAAGGCTGGGAAAGATTTCATTTTATTAATGGAAGTGGAGCATGGTAATTTGAGGCTGAGGTGGAGGGAAATCCAGAGTTTACAGGAGTTTGGGATAAAGAGTGGCTGTGAAACTGCTGTGAGCTTGTCTCCAATCTCAATTTTTTTGCAGCACATGATGAAGATCAGCTATGACGTGGTCAAAAGGTGGATCAATGAAGCTCAGGAAGCAGCTTCCAGTGACAACATCATGGTACAGGTGTGTTTGAGGGTGGCTGTCCCTAAAAATGCTGGGGGGGCTTAGTGGCATTCTGGAGTTCTGAAGAAAACTTCAGAAAAAAAAAATCTTCTTTTTCTTTAGTCTTTTAAAGCAAGAATTGGGATTTTTGGGAAACAACTTGACAGTTTCAAAAAATTAATGATTTTTTCCATGATGCCAGCATGAGATTGTTAATTAAGAGCTGGCTCTGGAGTTCTCTTCCCTTTTTCCTCCTAAATTTCTGGGAGCTGGAATGCTGCTGCCTGTCCCACAGTGCTTCTTGCAGAAAGGATTTGAATCTGAGTGCTCAAAAAGTGGGAAATTATCTCACTGCTTCCCAATGAGCATCTCTTGGCCTTCAGGAAATTTGCCAGATGCAAAAGATGAACCCAAATACCAGCAAGATCTCCACAAGAGCAAAATTTTTGCACAGATGTTCCAGACATCTGTGGAAATGGAATTGTTCTGATGTCAGAATATGGGATTTATTCTGATAATTGGTTCAGATATAGTAGAATTATTACTATAATGGTTCAGAATATGGATATTCTGTTGTTCAGAATATGGAATTGTCTGATAATGTTCAGAATATGGGATATTCTGTGTGTCAGAATATGGATTTATTCTGTAATGTTCAGAATATGGGATTGTTTCTGATAATGTTCAGAATATGGAATTATTCTGAATAATGTTCAGAATATGGGGATTCTTCTGATAATGTTCAGAATATGGATTATTCTGTGTTTCAGAATATGGAATTATTCTGTGTGTTGCAGACTCATATCAGAGAAATCTGTAAAATCAGCCTTGTTCTTGCCCACTTACACTTCATTAACCTTGTGCAGATAATCAGTTTTATGGGAGGAAAAAAAAAAACCAAAATAACTTGGCAAGGAACTAGAAATGTCCCTTTGTGTTTCCATCAAAAGGCCTCAGGATTTTTGTAGGTCAGCTGTCTCTTCAAGGCCTTGGATATCCTGGATGTGGAGTTCATTAGCAATGCAGGAATTACTGTGCAAATGTGAAACCTTTTGAGTAATGAGATTTTATTGGGGGAAAAAAAAAGAATCAAATTAACTTTGTGGCTCTTTGGATCTTCAGGAGTAGTTGAGAGCTGGACAGAAAGGGCAAGGAGAGCGTGGCAGGATCTTTCAACTTGTCAGCGAATCTCATGCCTCAGTGGAGGTTAGAAGGTATTTCTGCAGGAAAGGGCAATTTAATGTATCCCTCTTTTGATGTTGTGCTGTGGATTTTCTCAGCTTATCAGTGCCTGCCCCTCTGTGTTCCCATCCCATAGTATCATGCTTTGGGGCTGCTCTATCCACCGTTAGGAAAAACGACCGCCTGGCTGTGTCCAAGATGCTGAATAAATTCACCAAATCTGCCTCAAGTCCCAGTTTGCCTACTGCATGCTCATCAGGATTGCCAGCAAACTCCTCAGGGAGTCTGAGGGGACAGAGGCAGCTTTGAAGATTATAAAGTGGTGTAGTTGGAAATTCCGCCAGAGGGATGAACGATGCTGGATATCAGAACTTATCTAAGGGTTTCAGCCAAACCTGATGTGTGTCATGAAATCTTATAAGGGATTTTCGCAAAGATCCTGGGATGTTGTGTTTGACTGAAGCTGTGGATTTTTTAGATTGTGCTTGAATTCTCCGCAAAGAGACCTAGTGACTGTTATTGTGTGAAGACTGCGGACTTTATCTTAATGGGTTTATTCCAGCCTGGAAAAATCCGGGATTCGTTGTTTTGTACGCTGAAAGTCTTGGACTCAAGAAGGTTTTCCAGCTAAAAGATCCTGGGATTGTTGTATTTGTGCCATGGAGAAAAAACTTTGCGCTAGTTCTTAAGGCGGTTTTTCCAGCCTGAAATCCTC
>NDFG01000049.1:606209-630486 GCA_002167245.1 Sporophila hypoxantha | reverse complement strand
AAAAAAAAATGAATGTGAACTATTATTAACATTCTGACATGCACCAAAATATTGCAATTTGAGCTGCCCCTACACTTTGCTTCTCTAGGGATTTTTGTTCAGTAAAACAAAAATATTCCGTAAAAATATATTATTTGTTGGAGTAAAGTCTGTTCTTGATTATTTAAATGTCTGGAGGATTAATCTTCAAAGAAATAGCATATGAAATCATATTATGAAAAAAATTCAACAGGTTTTAATTGGATAAAAAAAAAAACTGCTCGTGAACAGCGGCTAGGCCAAAATTCTCAAAGCATGACAGAAGGGATATGATCTTTGATTTGGTTCCATAATTGTTCACCAAGGGCAAGTCTGGCTAACATATATCTAAGATTTTATCTTGCAAAATTAATATATAAATACTGTACTGTTTGTTGCATGCATATACTCCTGGGCAGTAGTGAAAACTCCAACAATCTGAATTACTTATTCTCTTCTGGAGCACAGATTTCCTGTATTTTCCCTTCCATTATTTTATTAATATTTTCCAAATAGCCCAGACCACTGCGCAGGATGTGGTTTAATAACCCTGGCTCACACTGTGAGCTATTAGTGCTCTTGTAGGGAGAGGCTTTTGCAGGAATTTGCGATGTCAACCCACTGGGGGCACTTAAACAAAGGTTGGTAAATGAAGAAGTTCGAGAAGTATAGCAGGTGTCATTGCAATTTGCGTAGCAGACGCTGCACTTGTTACAATGAATGTGTAATCTTGGCAAAGGATATTGGCGTTTGAAAATGGCAGAGAAGAATGTAAAAAACAGAAGAATGTAATAGCACGATTATTTTGTCCGGGTATTTGTTTCATAGGTTTCTGCCATTTCTGGCCAATTTGTCGCCAATTATAGGAAAGGCAGTGCAGTTTCTCCACACAAGATGCCATCATCATCCTTAATTAGCTTCTCTGATCTGTTTTGAAAAGGGGATGTGGATTCTTTCCAAGATTAATAACTGATGCATTCTGTTAGCTATTAACAGTGAGGCAGATTTGTGATCAATAGACCTACACATGTATCTGAAGAGATCAGTGGCACTGAATGGAATCTAATCATGGAATCTTACAAAAATGTAGGCATTCTACAAAGTGCATCTGTGTCTCTTTTATTTTGATGGTATTTCGATTCTGCTATGATATTTTAAAGTGATCAAAGTATTACCCTTCCCTTCCCTTTCCCTTCCCTTTCCCTTCCGCTTCCCTTCCTCCCTTCCCTTCCCTTCCCTTCCCTTCCCTTCCCTTTCCCTTCTTCCCTTCCCTTCCCTTCCCGTCCCTTCCCTTCCCTTTCCCTCCCTTCCCTTCCCTTTCCCTTCCCTTCCCTTCCCTTCCCTTCCCTTCCCTTCCCCTTCCCTTACCCTTCCCTTCCCTTGTCCCTTCCCTTCCCTTCCCTTCCAACAGGAGGAAGAATGACCCTAGTTCAATTAATTAGAAATCCCTATTAATTGCAATAGAAACGATGGAGGAGAATTTTCACCAACCAATTACTCAGTAGATCAAAAACACATTCTCCTTTAACCTCTTCAGAAGGCTTTTCAAATTGTAGAACTTTTTAGTACAGACCAAGGTTTAGGCTATTTTTGGTTGTGCTATTCAAATACTAGTAATACAAAACACAGAAAAGGGAAGAAAGGGAGTAAAAGGGGTTTTCTACATTCGAAAGCAGCATATTCACCAACACTAACTTTTAAAAAAAATCTGACCAGAGGGTTTGTGCTCCTAATTTTGTTACTATTGGTCTCTATGTGGATAAAATTGTCACTGAAGTGCATGGCCTGGAGAAAAACATTGCAAGAGGAATTTTCACAGCCAAAAACCACATCATTTAGTATGAATCATTCCTTTCCTGGCAGAGGAGAGGAAAGTTCTGGTCAATAAAATGAAGTTTTGTCTAATTTCTATAGAATTAAATACTTGTTATCATTTGGAAAAGAAAATAAAGAAGCTTGTAGATTTCAGTATTTATTTCTCACACCAATGTACAAAATCATTCACCAGTTATTATCACCCAGACTTCACTTTTTTCCCATTTCTACTTAGGAATCTGAAAACAACCTTCTCCAAGTTTAACATACATGTTAGAGAAAGCAATGAACCAATACGGGCAACGAAAAGGCATTTGGTTTCTGAGACGTTCAGTTTTGGGAAAAAATATTATTATAATTACCTCCTTTTGCACAGGAGATAATTATGCTTTTCAGTCAGTGATGCAAGATAAACTGCATATTTTGGATTCATTGAATTCTGATGATTCCTTTGTGAATTTATTTTGGCCAATGGGAAAAAGGGTTAAATTTCAGGCTTAAATGAATCTGCTATGTCACTAGCTGGCTTATCTTGCTTGCAAAAAAACAGTAGTTATTCAAAGGGTAAAGAACAGTTCTACCTGGGGATTCTGAATTTGTTATCACTAATTAAATAATAGTATTGAGGCTTGAGCATATTTGTTCAAAATTTACGAACACCCAGACAAACAACCAAAAGCGAAAAGGGTCAATGAGATAAACTGAAGCTGGAATTATAGGGAGTTATTTGGTTTATTTTACAGTACTACACAGGAGGCTTCACAGTTAAAAGTGTAATCTGTTATCATCTTTGGCAAACATGAGGAAACCTTTTGTTTTTGTCCAACTCTTCTGATACTTTGGGCCCCTGGATAAAGCCATACTACTTTCAGTAACAACAAGCATTTGGCCTCTGCACATTGGGTTTTTTTGACCCTTTATTGGTGGCCTGCTTTTTAACTTTTAACCACTGCGTTCTTCAAAGCAGCGATATCAGTTCTCCCGTGTTTGCGGAAGAATCTGATGAGAGTGAAAGTTTCATCACTTTCCTCCCTGAGGATCTGGCTTCTTTTCAAAAGATGTAAACTGTAACGCTTCACATGGCTGTCCCTGGCAGGACCTCTTCTCTAAGCAAAATGTGAAGATTTTGCAATACAAAAACTATTTCCTACCTATTGAAATTGCAGTGGGCGAAGACATGAAAATTATTTCAGTTGTCACAAGAATCATACAGAGAGATTCTTCTTTGCCAGTTGGTAGATTCAAGATTTGTTAGCAGGTGAGCAATTGCTGCTGACTTTTTCCAGTCTGCTCTAGAACTAAAGGGTCAGCAGTGGGTTTATGTGCTACACGATACAGCTGGACACCTACCAAGGCAACTATAGTGTCTTTTTTTTTACTTAATACCTTAACAATTGGTAATTTCCATATTCTTTTTCTTTTTTTTTTAACCAAACAGCATCCCTGAACAAACGTTATCAATAGAGGGAACGATCTCTCTTTCTGCATTCTTATTTTCTGAGAGAAGTTAATTTTTTTGTGCTTTCCCCCCACATTCATTTGTCAATGAGCCATTAAAATGACATGGCAAGAGCTTGAAGTTAGAAGTGCTCTAAATTATTTTTATTTCTGTTGCAGCGCAAGCTGTCTGGAGATGTGAGCTTTATTTGTTCACATCCAAATCTCATATTCCTGCACATTTAAACAGGAAACCCCATTGAATAGTGAACTGGTAATTAATAACCTCTCCAATTGTCATTCTCCCTCAACGCCCTGAGAGTTGATACTGCCTTCCCCCACTGGCAACAATACGAAAATGCAAGGAAATAGCAATTAGAAAATGTGGAGCCACTACTTTTCCTGCTGCCCATGTTCCTTTAACAGCAAGCTTACTGCCTTGAAGTCCAAGAAACAGCTCTGATCATAAAAATGAGTTAAATATGTCCCACCTTCCTCGCCTTGTTAGGCACTCCCACTGGGTCAGAGGAATGGATGAACAAACTTGTACATATTTATCCCTAAGGCAAGCAGCTTTCACAATACCATAGATAAGAAGAAGAGATCAGTCTTGATCTCATTGATCGGTGAGTCTTTAAGTTACATATTGTGCTCAGCTCCAATGGCATGTGGTATTTCTGCCAACATGCAATTAGGCTAATCAACAGGAGAAATTGTGTTCCAGAATGTCAAAATAGGCCTGGAATAGACCCATTACTTCCTGTCACTCCATAATGAAAAAACCCACAACTGAAAATATGTCAAACCACCTGTCCTGCTTTTCTGAAGACAAAAAAAAATCCAAAGGAAGCTCAAAATTGATATTTCTAGTTCACGACCAAACCAATATTGTTTACATTGAATTAATTATTCTTTGTAAATAAATATTATTGCAACATTTGAAACCTGATTAATACCTTTGTTTTCAAGGAAAAAAAAAAAAACCCTTTGTTTGCCATTAGAGAAGCGTTGTTACAGATATTAGTTTTTAAAAATATAAATATTTATTCTTGTGGCTACAGATCACAAGATGCTGGTTTATGTTATTACAGGCTCATTCTTACTGCATTGTCCCCTAACATCCCAAATTTTGAATATATTTCTCTGCCTGAACACTTTAAGCCATATTACTGCTGGGTTTCCATATGTATACAGCAGTCTTGCCAATTGAGCAAGGACATTGCAGACTTTTGGGTTTAATAAGAGGCATAATGAAATTAAAGGAATATTAAAGTGAAAAAAATTGGTCTGTTCAGAAACTGCATCATGCCCACAATAGTTTATAGTTTTGGGAGAAAATGGTTGATTTGAGTAAGAAGGGAAAATACCATTAATGATATAACATTTTTAAGAATTCTGACTATGAAAAAGAGTGATTGAATAAACATAGAGCGATTACTAAAGTTTAGCAATCAACACATAGATTTTTTTGGCCAAAACTGGGAAAAAAGAAAGCCTTTAAGGAAATTATTTATCACTTTCTGTCTTAATTTTCCACTTACAAGGTTCAAAAGCTTTATAAACATCAATTAGATCACACTTGTTCTCCTCATCTACTTCAAATGAATCAAATGAAGTCAGAGAGATTAAAGTTGCTTCTCTATTATCAAAATGAGTACAATCAGTGGAAGCACCTTGAAACAGAATTTGAGGACTTGGATTGCAGAAAGACCATATTATTGGCAAAAATTTTGCATAACTGCAATAAAAATGTTCTTAAATATCATGGAGATTGTGTGTTATAGAGATATAATTGGATCTAATCCTAGTGAAAATACATTTATAATTTAGGTGGAAACAGAAATTTGGCGTTTGTAAGTGGGGAAGCTATTCAAATCACATTTGGGGAACTGTGTTTCCAGTAATTAACATGCCTTGCTTTGTGGAGAGGTTGAAAATAGGAGTCTTGAAAAGTGTTTATGTACATCAAAGAATGAGTGAGAATTTATGGTTTTATATACCAGTATCTATGTATATATATACCAATATGTTTAATTTTTTATATATACATATAAACAAATAAAATCACCATTAGTTAAAAGCTACAAATGGAGGAGGAATGGTGGGACTGAATATGTTACCAGACCATTGATAATTTGGGCATGCAAAACTACACAAAATAAAACCAACAAATTTAATCCATTTCTCAATCTTAACCATTTGAACACAGAGTCAGAAACTAAATGTTACATTATAAAACTTTGGAAAACTCTATTTCACTTTCCAGGACACGTGCAGTAGTGGTTTTGTAATATCACATTATTTCTTTTTTAAGAAAATTGAGCATAATTGCGTGCACAGTAATGGCAAGTTAATTGGCCAAAGTCAAGGCAATGAGATATTTTAGGATATATTATTGTTTTCTATACTGACAACAGTAAGAAAATCAAAACTGAAACCTTTGGTGAAACTTAAAACAAAGGTTTCAGCACTTCAAATGGTTATGATGTTTTTTGTCTTGGAGATTTATTTTGACTATTATTATGTCTGGCACTAGCTTGAGTGAGCAACTAACAACATAACACAGTGGTGACTTGCACGATGCTGTCTCGCTCTCACTGCTGAGCTGGGCACAAAGATTCCTATTTCATATATCCTTAAACAATTTTGTTCTAAGTGGTGGAAAAAAAAATCTGAAGCTTGTCACATACTGGCAACAACAAAAAGCAGTATCATCCAGGAATGTTTCTGTCTTGTTTAGTTTTGGACAGTTATCTGTGAAGCTGGACGTGTAAAAGCACACGTCTCGGTCACTGTCTGTAGTTTATGCTCATCTGAGGCCTCCCAGACCAACCCTCAGCACCCAAGTGTCACTGGCCTTAGCTGCAGACACCAGTTAAGGATTTGGTATGTTATATTGCAATGTCTCCTTTCGCCACCTTGTCATTTCTATCTTTCACACATTTTGCTTGCTTCATAGCTCAGCTAAAATTCCAGCTTCCCAGGCAACTGCCAGCTGCAGCTGCAATGTGGCTGGCACCTTCTCGCTGATCCCACTGCAGCAGTGAAAAAGTTTCTCACTGATTTCATCAAAGAACTGGACTAAGAGTTACTGTGTGGAAATACAGCTCCTTCGAGACTGTAGTTCCATTTAATATTCCAAGTAAATTCCCTCTGCCATACTCTTTGGCCAGATAACAAGCTTTAAAATCAAATTCTGCTTGCCAAACCCCAAACAGCTGAAACACAGGCCACTTCTGATGCCACCTGCAAAACTCAGCAAAAAGTCAGTAAAACTGCATTATTAGTAGAGGAGAACTAACAGATGCGTTGTTTTTTCATTTTGTTTTTCTTGGGGCTTGGCTGGCAAGTCGTTTGGCCTATTTAATCAATATTTACTATAAGGTTATTTGATGATAGTCCAGAGGAAATGTTGATTTTATTCAGGATTCTCAGGTGAGCCTTTTTGTTACACGAGGCAGAAAAATTACATTCTATATAAAACACATTATTACAATCTTCTATAGGCAGTTCTGTCCATTTGCAAAGGAAACAGGGAGGTAACATCATTAAGAAAGTATGGGAAATTTCTCATTCTGGAAATTTTACTCTTGTTTGCTCATGGGGGTATGTCTCATCTAGACCCTAAACAGCTGCAATCCTTAGCCATGTCACCTGGAGTTTATCTATAGCCAGGAGAAAGAAAAAGCAAGGGAATCTAATTTCTAAAACAAGCAAATCAGGTACAGAGGAATGGACTCACCTTTCTAATGAACCTTGTCTCTCTGCATTAATTATAGTATCTAAATAATTATTTTAGGTTAACATATTATATTCTCTATCCCAACTACCACTTTTTCTTCAAAAGTTAAATAAGATGTATTTTAAAGAAAACAAATTTAAATCAGGTCTATTGAATAACATAATTTATGTGTATTGACTAAAATGTACATAAAACATGAGAATACATAATACAAACCACATTACATAGATGTGCCAAATTCCACATAAATTCACATATGCACCGTATTACTACCATAGCTCTCGCCTCTAGAGTACATGTGATTCAGGTTCCTTAGATGTCCTTTCTAAAGGGCAGCCATTTCTGTTTCCTTATCATATACTACATAAACCTAGTCACATCTCCTGTTGGTCTCCAAGGTATTAATTAAGGAAATACATCAATAATTAAGAAATAGCGCGGCACCAAATGTGAATTCTGTTTCTTTTTTTATTGATCTCCCTGTTTAAAAAAAAACCCAAAAACAACCCAAATCACCACATTTAACACGATTTGTTTGCCTCGTCACTTGAGTGTAGTAAAAGAATAAAACCTTAGAAAGATTTCCTTTCAAATATCCATCCTATTCAGTACAAAAAATAATAGTGCTTCTTTTAATAGTGGATTTTTAATAGCTAAAATGTCATTTTGCATGGCATTTGTGTTGTTAACAACCAGCCATAATAAGGTTTTTTAAAATTCATCGTTTGTTAGAAAAAATTCTCGATGAGAGTGAAAGAAACAGCTTAATTAGTAGGAAGATGAGAGAGGACAGTAAAATGAACTGTTAAGATTGGAGTTGTCTTTATTTTCAAATGAGCGTTAATTTTGCACCAGAGAATATGATTCAATCTTAAAATTATTTATATCTCTAGTTATGCTATTTGGTGAGATTGGAATCTGACGAACCAAGAGTCGATGAGACACTACAGTTATAATTACTCCTATAAATGTATTTAGATTCAAACGTCTCGCATCCTTTTTGGGCTTGCCATTTCTCCTCCAGATTAAATGCCTAACCTTCTAAAGAGATTGTTTATCGCATTACCAGAATTAAATGTGTTAACAATAATTATTGTTAATACTAATTAGCAAAAATTGCTGCTTACATACAGAGAAAAACAATTTAGGCACCGCTAAACAATACAGAAGAGGTTGCTTGTTAAGGGAAACTGATCAAACAGCTCCAATTATGACCCCAGATCAAAGGACTGCCATCTAAACCATTACAATTATCAACAAGATTAAAACAGGCGCTTCAGGCACTCGTCTGATGATAAATCACGCTAAAACAGCAAGGGAAATGCAGAGCTTGAACTGCTAATCCTTTCTGAGGTTTGTGATAGGCAAGCCAGTTCCCCTACTGTTTTGCATTCTATTTATATTGCACTCCGAACCCCAAATGGCCTGCTGCTTATCTTGCAGCCTCTAGATAATTTATGTTATTGCGTGCTGTCCACCTCACAGCAGAGGCTGTTTATTCAGGAAAGAGGAGTTTAAGAAATCTGATCCCTTTGAAATGCTAATCCTCTGGAGAATTACTGAACATATAAACGAGTTTTCTGCCATGAATTTACTTTTGTGTATCAGTAGCAGAGATTAGCACTGGTGGCTTGCCATTTCAGACAACTGCTTTGTAGTTTCGGGAATAAAATGTTGATCACTTAATGTGCAGGATTTCACATTTATGAAGTTGTCCTGAGTATAGCAGTCAAAGGCAAGATAGTAATTTTTCTTTTATATGTCGTCCTTAAAAAGATTTGTAAATAGTTTGTTAGGCACATGAAAGGCTGATCCTTGTAAATGCCTTCATTCCTTAGACCCTAATCCAGAAAAGAACCTACCTAACAATTCTGCTGCAAGTGTTAATCATGTGGGTTCATGTCATATAGTAACTTTGATGGGATATTATTGTCCTTATATTCTAGCTCTACTTAAGCACTTTGCTGGATCACATTCCCAGCAATGAGATTCTCTCAGTTTCATTCAGCCTGTGATGGCTACACTCCATGCTGAAATGGGTTAATGATGAGACAAGGCATATGTGAGTAGGAATTATTTAAATGTTTTTTTTCCCTATCTTAATGCTGTTGAACTGCTAAAAATTTCTCTATCTTTCAGCATTTGGATGGGGTTATCTTGGTTGGTAGCTAAATTGCCACGGGTTCTTAGTCCTACAGACTATTCCCTGTTGAATAACTCCCAAAACCATTCAAATCCACAACATGGCCTATATAACGTAGTATAATGAAAGCTTGAACTGCAGGGCATATAATGCTGCTGAAAATACGCGGGCTAAACACATGACTGCTAAGAGTTTTCAGTTTCCTTTTTTGTTTGGTTGCACTCAGCGTTCAGTATAGTCAGACTGGATGAGGATCACACCAAGCGACATGACTGATTACCAATTAGCCAAAGCACACTGATGGTAGCTGTTGTGGCAGCTACTTGAGCATACAGTACTATGTGTCAAAGAGATAAGGAGATGAAGGAAGTAAGTTGACCTTGAGACTTTGCATTAACATTTATGTCACCTAATGGCAGCACTGATATTTTTAAATCCTGGTTACATGCACCTCACCAAACTCCGTTTCGTCTGGCATCTTATTAAAAAAAAAAAGTTTTTAGCAGAACTTGGTGCATTGTTTTTTTCCAAGAGAATACTTCACACGCAGGAAGCCGCATCGGGGCGGGACGCCCCCGAAACAAGGCGCGGGGCACCTGCTCTGGGAGGCTTTGGGCAGGATTTTGGCAGATTTGGACCGGCTTGGTGATGGAAGGTCTCTTCTTCATGGTGCACAGGGAGGTGGGGCTGAGTGATTGCAGCTCCTGCCTGGTCAAACCTGTGTGAAATGCTTGGGCAATTGGTGATGCCTTGGAAGGCTACCTTAAGAAACAGAAGCTGGACAGAAAGAAGGATACAAGTAGGGATTTATTAAAAGGCCTTCAGTAGGTACAGAGGTACCTAGAACAGAAGCTGACAGAGTTAAAGGAAAAAATAGGGATTATTAAACGTCTTCAGTAGGTACTCCTGTGCCTTGAGTGCTAACCTAAACAGAGGCTGGACAGAAATAAAGGAAATAAAGTCAGGGATTTATTCAAAGGTCTTTACAGGTACTCCTGGTGCCCTTAAGTGGCTACTTTAAAGGAAAAAAAAAAACAAAGGCTAAAGAAAAATTTTAAAAAAAAATTTTTTTTAAAAAAAAGGGAAAAAAAAAAAAAAACAAAAAAAATAGGGGAAATTTAATTAAAAGGGGTTCCTTTCCAAATTAGGTACAAAGAGGCTACTAGAACAGAGCTAGACAGAATAAAGGAATAAAATTAGGGATTTATTAAAGGGCCTTTCAATAGGTACGCCTGGTCCTTGAGTGGCTACCTAGAACAGAGCTGGACAGAAATAAAAATAAAATAGGATTTATTAAAGCGTCTTCAGTAGTACAGAGGCTACCTAGAACAGAGGCTAGACCAAAAAAAAGGAATAAAGTAGGGATTTATAAAGGCCTGCAAACTACTACAAAACAGCAGGCTGGACAAGTTAAAAGATAAAAGATAGGGATTTAGATAAAGTCTTTCAGAGGCTACAAAGGTTACCTAGAAACAGAGGCTGACAGAGAATAAAAGGATAAAAATAGGATTTAGTAAAGCCGTTCAATAGGTACACCTGATCCTTTGGATGGCTCCCTAGAGCAGAGCTAGACAGAGTTAAAGGAATAAAGTAGGGATTTATTAAAAGCCTTCAATAGGTACAGAGGTTTACTAGAACAGAGGCTGGACAGAGTTAAAAGAATAAAAAATAGGGATTTATTTAAAGGCCTTCAATAGGTACAGAGGCTACCTAGAACAGAAGGCTGGAATGGAGTTAAAAGAATAAATAGGGATTTATTAAAGGCCTCCAATAGGTACACCTGATGCCTTGAGTGGCTACCTGGAAACAGAGGCTGACAGAGTTAAAAAGAATAAAATAGATTTGATTAAAGGCCTCCATGGAACACCTTGGCAGTGCAAGAGCCCAGCCATGGCTTCACCAGGATGGACTCCTGGACATGAGTTTTACATTTTATAAGTTTTGTCCATTTCCATATTGCGGTTAATTGTCCAAATTTCCAGCTCCAGGTTCTGCAGTCCCAGATTGTCTTCTCAATACACCCTGCTGTTTGGCACTTCTTGGGCCTGAAGCTGCCCAAAACCAAGGGCTGGAAAAGATTGTTCTGTCTGACTGACTTGAGGAGAACTTGCTGACACTTGTATTGAAAGTTCAGAGTTACAAATTGCAGCACAGAATCTGGAAAATAGGAAAATATAAAACTTGAGGCATCACTCCTTGGAGTCAGCAAGCCTCCAAGGGCTACACCCAGGAGGATGATGGTCACAAGTTTTTCAGACAATTATAAGTTTGGTCCATTTACATATCAGGGGTTAATCCTTCCAATTACAGCTTCAGGTAATGAAAGTTTTCCAGTAAAGTCACTTTTATTTGTACTTTTCAGGCCTGAGGACTTTAGGGTGTTGTTGAGTCTTCATGGCCTAGAGGGATTGTTTTTCCTGGACCAAAATGTGAGGATAGTAACTAACTCTGTATTATGGAATTCAGGACAGTTATACCCAAAAGCAGTACAGGGTTGAAAATCTAAAAGCTAAATCCCTGATGCTGAGGATGCTCAGAGGTGGAATTGGCCCTGTGAGGTATCCAGTCCATTTTCCCCCCCAGGTTGTACAAATGATTTGTGTTCTCCGTGGAAGCAGTCAGTGAACATGAAGAAGCCTGAGCAATGGCTCCAATCCAGGCTCAGTTCCCTGATTTCCCTTTGCCACGTGGCTTTGACGTTACAAGAGAGCCATTGTGGATGCTCTCGAGGCGATCATCGAGGAGAAACCCCACGAAGGCAAGAGGCAGTGGCTCACCTGTCGAGGTTCCGAGACTGCGAGCACCACCGTGTGGCCACCAAGATACCTGCACCTGCTGGGCAAGGAGGGCCCAGGACCCCCGCCCTCCAAGTACATCCGCTTCATCTTCACAGGGTGTGCTGGAGAACGAGGCTGTCAGGGCTGGTGAGTGCAGCTCGGCCTGGCAGGTCTGCCTCCTTGCCTTTTCTCAAACTGGAAAGAAATTGGAGAAAAAATTGCTAGCAAGGAGGTCATCCTGGTTTAGGGGCAAATTTTTGGGAGGAAACCTTCAAAAGGGTTTCTCAAAAAATCCCTTTGACGAGAGGGGACACCCAAGGGGGCTGTTCAGGCGTGGTGAGTTGCAGCCTCCAGGCCTTGCAGTTCTGGCTCCTTGCCGTTTCTCTACTGAAATGAAAATTGCAAAAATTTTAGAGCGGTGTCCTCGGTTTAGGTAAATTTGGAGAATCTCCAAAGGGTTTCTCTAAAAAGGCAGATTCAAGCAGCTCCACACCTGCTGGCGCACCACAACAGATCCTGCACCTGCTGGCAAGGAGGCGGCCAGGACCCCCTGCCCCTCCAAGACATCCGCTTCTCTTCAACGGGTGGGCTGGAGAACAGGCTGTCAGGGCTGGGGAGGTGCAGCTCAGGCCTGCAGGTCTGGCTTCTTGCCTTTTCCTCAAACTGGAAAGGAAATTCGAAAATTGTTGGAAAGGTTATCCTGGTTTAGGGTGAATCGGAGAAAACCTCCAAAGGGTTCCTTTCTAGAATCTCTAAAGGGTTTCGTCTAGAAAGCAGATTCAAGCACCCCAACACCGTGGGCAACCAAGATCCTGCACCCTGCTGTGCCAAGGAGGGCCCCAGCGGCCTGAAGGGTATGCATGGAGAACGAGGCTGTGAGAATTTCCAGGCTGCAAATTTGGCTTCTTGCCTTTCCTCAACCTGGAAAGGAAATAAGATAAACTGTAGTAAGTGTCTTGGTTTTAGGCAAATCTGGGAGAAACTCCATAGGGTTTCTTTAGAAAAGCAGATTCAAGCAGCTCCACACCGTGCTGGCACCAACATCCTTGCACCTGTGGGTAAGGAGCGATACCCAGCGTGGTGCGGGGAGAACCAAGGCTGTGAGGGCTGTTGAGAATTTCCAGGCCTGCCATTCTGGCTTGTTGCCTTTTCCTCCAAACTGGAAAAAAGGAAAAATTTGAGATAACTGTAGAATCGTGGTCTTGTTTTAGGGCAAAATTTGGAGAAAACCTTCAAAGGGGTTATCAAAAACCCCTTTGAGAGGGAACAAGCGCTTGTGAGCTGGTGAGTGCAGCTCCAGGCACTGCAAATTCTGGCTCCTTGCCTTTTCCTCAAACTAGGAAATGAAATTTGAAAAATTTTACAGAGGTTGTCTTTAGGATAAATTGGGAGAATCTTCCAAAGGTTTCTCTAGAAGCGATTCAAGCAGCTCCACACCGTGCTGGCCACCAAGATCCTGCACCTGCTGGCCAAGGAGGACCCCAGGGCCTGAGGGTGGTGCTAGAGAACGAGGCTGTGAGGGCTGTGGAGAATTCTAGGCTTGGGAATTCTGGCTCCTTGCCTTTTCCTCAACCTGGAAAGGAAATTCAAAACTTTTGGAAAGGTATCCTGGTTTAGGGTAAATCTGGGAGAAAACCTCCAAAGGGGTTTCTCAAAAATCCCTTTGAGAGAGGGGAAGGAGGCTGTCAGGGCTGGTGAGGGCAGCTCAGGGCCTGCAGTTCTGGCTTCTTGCCTTTTCCTCAAACTGGAAAGGAAATTTGAGATAACTGTAGTAAGGTGTCTTGGTTTTAGGGCAAATTTGGGAGAAACTCCATAGGGGTTTCTCTAGAAAGCAGATTCTAGCAGCTCCACACCATGCTGGCCCAAATCCTGCACCTGCTGGGTAAGGAGGACCCCAGGGTGGTGCTGGACAATGAGGTTGTGGGAATTCCATGCTTGGAATTCTGGCTCCTTGCCTTTTCCTCAACCTGGAAAGGAAATTTGAGATCATTGTAGTAAGGAGGTGTCTTGGTTTAGGGTAAACCTGAGGGAAAACCTTCAAAGGGGTTTCTCAAAAACCCCTTTGAGAGAGGGGAACGAGGCTGTGAGGGCTGGTGAGTGCAGCTCCAGGCCTGCAGTTCTGGCTCCTTGCCTTTTCCTCAAACTGGAAATGAAATGCAAAAATTTTAAAGGGGTGTCCTGGTTTAGGGTAAATCTGGGAGAAAACCTCCAAAGGGGTTTCTCTAGAAAGCAGATTCAAGCAGCTCCACACCGTGCTGGCCACCAAGATCCTGAACCTGCTGGCCAAGGAGGACCCCAGGGTGGTGCTGGAGAACAAGGCTGTGAGGGCTGTGAGAATTCCAGGCTTGGAATTCTGGCTCCTTGCCTTTTCCTCAAACTGGAAAGGAAATTTGAGATAATTGTAGTAAGGAGGTGTCTTGGTTTAGGGTAAATCTGGGAGAAAACCTTCAAAGGGATTTCTCAAAAACTCCTTTGAGAGGGGAAGGAGGCTGTGAGGGCTGGTGAGTGCAGCTCCAGGCCTGCAGTTCTCGCTCCTTGCCTTTTCCTCAAACTTGAAATGAAATGCAAAAATTTTAGAGGGGTGTCCTGGTTTAGGGTGAATCTGGGAGAAAACCTCCAAAGGGGTTTCTCTAGAATCTTCAAAGGGACCCCAAGACCCCAGGGTGGTACTAGAGAGCAAGGCTGTGAGGGCTGTGAGAATTCCAGGCCTGCAATTCTGGCTCCTTGCCTTTTCCTCAACATGGAAATGAAATTTGAGATAATTGTAGTAAGGTGTCTTGGTTTTAGGGCAAATTTGGGAGAATCTCCAAAGGGGTTTCTCTAGAATCTCCAAAGGGGTTTCTCTAGAAAGCAGATTCAAGCAGCCCCACACCGTGCTGGCCACCAAGATCCTGAACCTGCTGGCCAAGGAGGACCCCAAGGTGGTGCTGGAGAACAAGGCTGTGAGGGCTGGGAGAATTCCAGGCTTGGAATTGTGGCTTCTTGCCTTTTCCTCAAACTGGAAATGAAATGCAAAACTTTTGGAAAGGTATCCTGGGGAGAAAATCTCCAAAGGGGTTTCTCAAAAACCTCTTTGAGAGAGGGCAGCGAGGCTGTGAGGGCTGGTGAGTGCAGCTCCAGGCCTGCAATTCTGGCTTCTTGCCTTTTCCTCAAACTGGAAAGGAAATTTGAGATAATTGTAGTAAGGTGTCTTGGTTTTAGGGCAAATTTGGGAGAAACTCCATAGGGGTTTCTCTAGAAAGCAGATTCTAGCAGCCCCACACCGTGCTGGCCCAAATCCTGCACCTGCTGGGTAAGGAGGACCCCAGGGTGGTGCTGGACAATGAGGTTGTGGGAATTCCAGGCTTGGAATTCTGGCTCCTTGCCTTTTCCTCAACCTGGAAAGGAAATTTGAGATAACTGTAGTAAGGTGTCTTGGTTTAGGACAAATCTGGGAGAAAACCTTCAAAGGGATTTCTCAAAAACCCCTTTGAGAGAGGGGAACAAGGCTGTGAGGGCTGGTGAGTGCAGCTCTGGGCCTGCAATTCTGGCTCTTTGCTTTTTTGTTAGAATCCCACATGCAAAGAGCTCTCAGAACTTTGGGGCTGTAAGCCAAAGCTTAGAATTAAACACAAGATTTGATCTGAGACCTTAGAAAAAACTTCCAAANCTCTCAGAACTTTGGGGCTGTAAGCCAAAGCTTAGAATTAAACACAAGATTTGATCTGAGACCTTAGAAAAAACTTCCAAACTTAAGTGCTAAAAGCAAGGAAATGGATTTATAGTTTAGAGCAGAGACTTGTTAAACTAAGTGAAGTTTAGACTTTTAAAGGTTAAGATATAAAAAATAAAAGTAGTTACAGAGATAAAGAGTTTAGAATGCAGTACTGTAAGTTTGTGTGTCATAATATAATTAACTAAAAAAGCTTACACTGTAACATAAATCCATAAAACAAAATATTTAAAGATGAAGTCAAAAACACAGATCTCTTTATTAACAGTATTTTATTAGTCAATAGATCCTTAAAAAGAATCTTGTAGCCTTCTAAACTATAGAAAGGGCAATATTAACAATATTAGCCAAATTCACCCTTCCTACCTATGCAAAAAATAAACCACATCATCAAGAACAATTCAAAAATCCCATCTCAAATTCCTTCCAAAGTAAATTATCACACCTTTTTCTCAACCTGGAAATGAGATTTGAGATAATTGTAGTAAGGAGTGTCCTGGTTTAGGACAAATTTGGGAGAAAACCTCCAGAGGGGTTTCCTAGAAAGCAGATTGAAGCAGCCTCTCCCCCAGCTGGTTTCCAGAGCTGTTAAGCTGATCTTGATCACAGAACTGTGTCCATGTAGAAATACAGGAATAGTTGAGGCATATCACTGAAAGGTTGATGGTGTGGAAGAGCTGTGCAAAKTGGAAATTCAGGACTGTGAGGATGAGTTTGTGCAGAACTTGGGCTGCTCTGACACCTCCCTGTTCTCTCTGCAGCTGCTGTCAGTGCTCTGGCCAAGTTTGGGGCCCAGAATGAGAATCTGCTCCCCAGCATCCTGGTGCTGCTGCAGAGGTGAGTGGGGCTGGGGGACACTGGTGGCTGCAAACAATGTCACAGCAGCTGGGGCTGGCACTGGGGGGACACTCTGGTGGCTGCAGACAATGTCACAGCAGCTGGGCTGGCACTGGGGGGACACTGATGGCTGCAGACAATGTCCAGCAGCTGGTCTGGCACTGGGGGACACTCTGGTGGCTGCAGAACAAATGTCGCCAGCAGCTTGGGGGCTGGCACGCGGGGGACACTCTGGTGGCTCGCAGACGAATGTCCAGGCTTGGGGCTGGCAAACTGGGGGGAACACTGAGTGCGAGCGGACAGGAGAGAGGAGCAGCCATGAGGCAGCAGGAGAAGGCTGAAACGGAGTGACGGCTCGAGACTCACTCATGCGTGGGAGCGCTGCAGATCAATGTCAGCAGCTGGGCTGGCACTGGGACCCACATGCTAGAGGTGGCCTTATACATTCGACCTCTTGTCAGGCGTGGGCTGGCAACGTGGGGACACACTCGCTGGTCTGTCTGCAGACAAGTTCCACAGCCGTGAGGAGCTGGAACTGAGATGGGGGGACACTGTGGCTTGCAAGCAAATGTTCTCAGCAGACCATATAACACGTCACCTCGCCGTTGAATCGGATGACACTGATGGCTGCAAAAATGTCACAGTTTGGGGACCTTGGTGGCCTGCAGATAATGTCCCAGCAGCTGGGCTGGTACATAAGGACAGAACACATCTGAGGCTTCAAACGAAGTCACGTACATTTAGGCCGAGACAGATCTTTGTGTGCGCGCGAGTACAATGTCCAGCGCTCGGCTGCTATTGGGAGGGGGGCACTGAGGCTGCAAGAGACAAATGTCACAGTGGCGGGGACTGCTGATAAGGGGAGTATATGTCAAGCAGCTGGGCTGGCACTCGCGGGGAACACTGATGGCTGCAGACAATGTCCCAGCAGCTGGGCTGGCACTGGGGCTGGCACTCCCAGCTGGGGAGTGGGACATTATCCTGTCACCTTTGCTGTGTGGCTGGGGGGAGCAGAGCACTGCCTGAGGAAGGGAGATGGAAGGAAGGAGCACAAGGAAKTGAAGGATGGGATCAGTCATGGAAGCCTGTGATGGGAATTTGGGCTGAGGACATTGCTCAGGGACAATAAATCACAGAGCCATTGATTGCTTTGGGTTGGAAGAGCTTGAAACTCATCCAGTGCCACCCCTGCCACTGTGCCAGGGTGCTCCAAGCCCCATCCAGCCTGGCCTTGGATCTTCCAGGGATCCAGGGGCAGCTGCCAAGGCCTCCCCATCCTCACAGACAGAATTTCTTCCTCACATCCAACCTCAATCTCTTTTAGCTTGAAGTTGCTCCCCCTTGTCCTATCAATATCTGCCCATATAAAAAGTCACCCTCCCCCTGCAGAGCTTTTCTACACCTGAGCATTTTTAACACCCCTTGAAGCAAGAGAATTCCTATCCAGGTTACTCAGGAATAACATTTGTGTTTCCAGAGTTGGGTGTTCCCATGTCACACGTTCATGTTTCTTCTCAAGCCATGTGGTGTTAATGATTGAATTGAAATTACACCAACTCCTGTGTTGTACAAACCCCTTTTTGCAGCATTTGAAAATCCCTGGAGGGAGCTCTGGCTGTCACTGCAGTATCAAAGGCAGTTTTGGCAGTGCCATTTTTAGCTCAGCTCTCTGGTGGCCAGAGCTGGCTGACCTTGTCCCCTTTGTCCCCAAACAGGTGCATGATGGACAGCGACGACGAAGTCAGGGACAGGGCAACGTTCTACCTGAATGTCCTGCAGCAGAGACAGCTGGCCCTGAATGCTGCCTACATTTTCAATGGTCAGTGACAGAAAGGAAACCACTCAGAGCTGTTCATTCACAGGTTTTTTCTGGCCTTAGCACTTCCCTGCTTSTGCTTGTGCTGAGAGTGGAGGATTTAGCAATCTAAACCTGTCCAASCTGGCCTTGGACACTCGCAGGGATCCAGRGGCAGCCACAGCTGCTCTGGGAATCCTAAATCATGTAAATCTGGGAAGCAAGGTCTGGGAAATGGAGCCAGGAGTGTGACCTGGCCTTTCATTTCTTGGTTTTTGCTCCATCTTTTCCCARTCCAAAACGAGGATGAGGGTTGGTTATAAAAACACTTTGTTTGTGATTGAAAATTCACAGTGAAAATTCACAGTGAGCAGATGATTTAATTAATCCTTGTAAGATTCTTGGGAATRAGCTGTTTAGACTTGGCAACTTTGTGTCATCTTCAGAGCAGCTTTTTTTCTGCTTTGCCTGTTTTGTGTTTCCTGTGGATCAGCAGTGCCTGGGGCAGTTCCAGCTCTCAAAACTGAATTTTTTCTGCCTTTCTCCTCTGCAGGGCTGACAGTGTCTGTTCCTGGCATGGAGAAGGCCCTGCACCAGTACACCCTGGAGCCCTCAGAGAAACCCTTTGACATGAAAACAGTTCCCCTGGCTACAGCCCCCATCCTGGAGCAGAAAGCAGGTAACACCCAGACTGATGGCAAGGGCTGAGGCAAGGCTCAGAGCCCTGGGGCTGCTGATCTCATTAGCAGGGACAAATCTGTGCATAATCAGCATTTATTGGTTCTCAGCCTTTGGAAAAGGCCATTCCAGGAGCTCYCAGCCACTTCTCTGGCTTTCTTCCATGTCCTTGCACAATGCTTGAGCATCTTCACTTAGCACAACCAGCTTTGGTATTCTTTTTTTTTCCTCCCCTTTCCTCCTTTAATTTTTTTGCTGGCTTTTCAGGGCTGAGTGGTTTATTCCTCATAACTCAGACTTCTTTTCCTCTACTTTCAATCCAGTATTTCCACACACCAAAAAAAAAAAGATATTTCAGTGTGTGAGGAGCCAGGCTGGCAGTGGTTTGCAGCAGAATGTGAGAAACATACAGGGAGTGTAATAAATATAAGGAGGATAATATAAAGAATATTTAGTGGAGATTTAATGGCATYTAAACCTCCTGCATGGTTTAGTTGAGACAGAGCACAAAGTCTTTGCTCTTTTTCTCCACAGAGATTGCCCTGGTGACCAGCAAACCTGAGAAAGTGGCTCCTTCACGCCAGGATATATTTCAAGGTAGGAGAGATCTGTGGCTGTCCAGGRGCTCCAGGAGAGCTGCAGRGGGACTGGGGACAAGGCCTGCAGGGACAGCACCCAGGGAATGGCTCCCACTGCCAGAGGGCAGGCATGGATGGGATCTTGGCAATGAGGAATTCCTGGCTGGGCTGGGATTGCCAGAGCAGCTGGGGCTGCCCCTGCATCCCTGCAATGCCCAAGGACAGGGATTGGAGCAGCCTGGGATGGTGGGATTGGGATGGGATGGGATTGAAGGTCCCTTCCCACCCAAACTGCTCTGGGATTCTGGGATTTGGGACACTCAGAATCCATCCCGAGGGATTTTTATGGAAGTTGGATGGAAAAGGGAAGGGAGACCCTTCCTGGAGCCCTGAGATTCCCAGTGAAGCCCCCAGATCCCAAAATTCCTTCCTAGAGAGGAGTCGGGGTGGGGATGGATCCAATCCCAGGCTGGGAGAGCTGGGAATGGAGGGAATTCCCTGGGAAGGGAGACTGGGGTGGGATTTTGGGAAGGGATTGCCAGAGCAGCTGGGGCTGCCCCTGATCCCTGGGATGTCCAAGGTTGGACACTGGGGCTGGAGCAGCCTGGGGCAATGGGAGGTGTCCAGGGCTGGAACTGAATTATCCTCAATGTCCCTTCCAACCCAAACCATCCTGGGATTCTCTGAAGTGTTGAATGAGGGCAGGATCAGAGCCTGKCCCTGCTGATCCTCTTTTCCTTCCTGCACAGAACAACTGGCAGCCATCCCAGAGTTCAAGGGCCTGGGTCCCTTGTTCAAATCCTCCGAGCCAGTGCAGCTCACAGAAGCAGAAACAGARTATTTTGTTCGCTGCATCAAACACGTGTTCCCAGCCCACATCGTTTTCCAGGTGAGAGAACCCACCCCCTTTGATCAAAACCCAGGGAATTTGCTGCATGCCATGGAGGATTTTAGCTGATTTGGTGTGGGGAGGAAAAACTCTGGGTGAGGAAATGTTTGCAAATCCTTTTCCCTGTTTGCTGCTGCAGTTTGACTGCACCAACACCTTGAACGACCAGCTCCTGGAGAGAGTGACGGTGCAGATGGAGCCATCAGAGGGTTATGATGTGATCTGCTGCATCCCAGCTCCCAGCCTGGCCTACAACCAGCCTGGCATGTGCTACACCCTGGTCAGGATCCCCCAGGATGACCCCACTGCAGGTGAGGAATTGTGCCCCACACATCCCTCAAATGAAGGGTTTGGGGAATGCCAGGACTGGGGTTGGGTTCATCCTGAGGTCCTTGGATTTTTCTTTTTTCTGTGTGTGGTGGTTTTAGTTTGAGCTGGGTGGAAATACTAATTTGGTGTAGTGGTTTTGGTTTGTTAATTTGAGATTTCATTAATTTTAATACTTTTTTGGTTAATGTATTAAAGAGTGTGGTGGGTTTGGTGTTGGTTAATTATCAATRTATTTAYTTTTTGTTGGGATYTMGGATTAGGATGAAGGTAAAGCAGGTTCAAAACTTTAAAAGGGTATAAAGAAAAACTTATGAACAGTAACTAAAATAAAAAGTAATAAGAATTAGAATAAAATTATTAGAATGTTTTTTTACATGTACAACTTCTCAGAAGTTCCACAAACTCTGTWACACAAAATCTTTTACATCACTCCCATAAATACCTCCCATACAAAACCATCACAGTGTGTCACAAGTGCTGCTTTTTAGCTAAATAATTTTTATAAATAATCATTTAGCAAAATAATTTCTATAAATAATCACTGGTAATATTCTATAATCGTTATTGTTATTATTTAATTATTTTATAAATAATTATCTTCCTTTTTTGGAGGATTAAAGATGGGGAGTTAAAGAGGATTGCAGRGCATGCAGGTAATGGAAACTCAGATTTATGGCCTGGAATCAGTGAAAGGAACACATTTTAAACCTTGGATGTTTTGTAGTGTTTAAGAACAAAACCACTAAAAGGAAAATGCAGATAGAATAAACATATTCCTAATTTGAGGCTTTATTTAATGGACTAAGTAAATTTTTCCTCTCTTAGAGAATCAGAAACTACTACAAAATATAGGAATGAGATTTTCTTGGATGTGAAACTTCCCTTTCTTTTCTTACTCTCACTTAAACACCACTGGGTTTGCAGTTATTTAACRTGACTTATCAGTGGAGTGGATTTTAAAGTTATTTAATACCAGGGAAGATTAGAACTAATCTGAATTTGCTAAACTGTGGGTTTGGATGCTATTCCATTTGTCAGAAATCCTCGTGGAATTTTTCCTGGTGGCTGCTGTTGGATTTCATGGCAGCATTTGGAATCAGTGATTCGTTACCCCTGGAACTCTGCTGAGCTCCTCCTTTGGCCTTTATTTTAAAATCAAAGGGAAAAATGATATTAAAGTGCTCTGTCCTGGGCACATCTGTATTCCTGGGGCAAACCTGATGGATTTTGCAGTCTCTTTGTGGGAAGAGAGGGTTCCAGCAGAGGAATCTCCCCATTTAYCCAGGGTTTGTGTCTCTTGCCAGTCGCCTGCACCTTCAGCTGCACCATGAAGTTCACGGTGCGCGACTGYGACCCCAGCACGGGGGTGCCAGAGGAGGATGGCTATGAGGATGAGTATGTGGTGAGTCCAGCATTTGTTCCCTATTCCCCATTCTCACTCATTTGGGAGAAATGTGACCATGGGGTTAAGTTTCCTCTCAATCCTGAAATCAATCAATCTGCCTGAAACAGCAAAATTCTGTAAAATGTCATTTTYTAGATCCTTCSCCAAAGCTTCATTGCTGTCAAAGWTTTAGTGCCCTGTGGAATGGAATTTGTGGGGACAGAGAGGAGRGAARGAAGAAAYAACTTCCCTTGTGTGTTTTCAGAATTGTGCTGCAATATTTCCACCTCAAACATTTGGATTTTTGTTAATTAATGATGSGGATACAGTCAGATTTCAGGAAGTATTGGAAGAAATAAAAGCTCCTTCTGGAGAGAGCTGGGAATGTTCCCCTGGAGAAGGGAAGGCTCCAGGGAGAGCTTCCAGCACATTCCAGGGGCTCCAGGAGAGCTGCAGAGGGACTGGGGACAAGGCCTGCAGGGACAGCACCCAGGGAATGGCTCCCACTGCCAGAGGGCAGGCATGGATGGGATCTTGGCAATGAGGAATTCTGGCTGGCTGGAATGCAGAGCAGCTGGGGCTGCCCCTTGCATATCCCCTGCAAGTCCAAGCCAGGCTGGGGCAGCCTGGGATGTGGGATTGGAATGGCGATGGTGAAGGGCACTTCCCACCCAAACTGCTCTGGATTCTGGGATTTGGGACACCAGATCCATCCGAGGGATTTTTTATGGAAGTTGGATGGAAAAGGGAAGGGAGACCCTTCATGGTTTGCTTGAGATTCCCAGTGAGCCCCCAGATCCCACATTTCCTTCTAGAGAGGAATCGGGGTGGGATGGATCCAATCTCAGCTGGGAGAGCTGGGAATGGAGGGAATTCCCTGGGAAGGAGACTGGGGTGGAGTTTTGGAAGGGATTCCCAAGAGCAAGCGGGGCTGCCTCTGCAGTCCTGGGATGTCCCAAGGTTGGACACTGGGGGCTGGAGCAGCCTGGGACAGTGGGAGGTGTCCCTGCCATGGCAGGGGTGGCACTGGGTCATCTTCAAGACCCTTCCAATCCAAACCATCCTGGAATTCCATGGATTCTGAGGAAGTTCTCCATGGAAGAAGCCCAGGAGGGGCTGTAAAGGCTTTGACCCATCAAGGGATGGCCTCATTTTCTGCTCTTCTTTAGTCTCACAGATGTTTTGTGTAAAAATTGTTAAGCATTATAGATTAATAAATAAATACTCTTTATTTATTCATCATAAATRCTATTTCTCCTCTTAAATCAATACTATTTCCCCATAAATAACCATAAATACTATTTCCTCTCTTTTTAGAAGCTATCATTAAATGGTTCTCCTGGAATTAAAACCAGGCATTGTCTTGGCAAAATGCTGTGGGCTCTTTTTCCCTTTCCAAGGTGAGGATTATTTCCATAACTGGCCTGAAAATTTCCCTTTCTTTTCCTCCCAGTTGGAAGACTTGGAGGTGACAGTGTCTGATCATCTCCAGAAGGTTCTAAAGCCCAACTTTGCAGCTGCCTGGGAGGAGGTGGGAGATGACTTTGAGAAAGAAGAAACCTTTGCCCTCAGCTCCATCAAAACCCTGGATGGTGAGATAATCCCTCATGTATTGATCACCCACCTGCCAGGCTGGGCTTTGATTTCGTGYGATAAATAATTTCCTGGAATGATTTTCTTCTTCAATCTCTGAATGCAGAAGCTGTCAATAACATCATCAAGTTCCTGGGCATGCAGCCCTGTGAGAGGTCAGATAAAGTGCCAGAAAACAAAAATTCTCACACCCTCTACTTGGCTGGTAAGTGTTCCTGCTGCTGAATTTCATGTTTCCGTGTCCCCGTGGATTTTTCTAAATGAAGGGAAATGGTTTAGGAGACCCTGCTGCTATTTTGGGAGTTTTTTCTCTGTAGAAAGAGATTTTTTCTCTGAAGTGACCCAGTGTATTGAATGCAGCTGGTCCTAACTTGGAGACCCCTGTCTTGGATGTGCTCAGGCCAAGCTCTGGGAATGGGGGAATTCCACCTGTGGGAATGGGGGAGAATCTCTGGTTTGGGAGCTTCCAGAGCAGACAGAATTTAACCCCTTAATGCCTGAGCTTATYTCAGAAGGGTGATTGTGGGGGTGTCTTGTTCCCAAGTTCCT
>NDFG01000049.1:577504-606184 GCA_002167245.1 Sporophila hypoxantha | reverse complement strand
CCAATCCAGAGTTTCAGGCCTGGGGTCCTTGTTTCAAATCCTCAGAGCCAGGTGCAGCTCACAGAAGCAGACAAACAGAGTATTTTGTTCAGCTTGCAATCAAACCGTGTTCCAGCCCACATCGTTTTCCAGTGAGAGAACCACCCCCTTTGATCCAAAAACCCAGAATTTGCTGCTGCCATTGGAGGATTTTTAAGCTGATTTGGTGTGGGAGAAAAACTCTGGGGGAGGAACATGTTTGCAAATCCTTTTCCCTGTTTGCTGCCTGCAGTTTGACTGCACCAACACCTTGAACGCCCCCCCCCCATCAGCTCCTGGAGAGAGGACCGGTGCAGATGGCAAGCCATCAGAGGGGTTTTATTGATGTGATTGCCTGCATCCAGCTCCCAGCCTGGCCTACAACCCAGCCTGGCATGTGCTACACCCTGGTCAGGATCCCCCAGGATGACCCACTGCAGGTGAGGAATTGTGCCCACAGATCCCTCAAATGAAGAGTTTGCGGGAATGCCAGGACTGGGGTTGGTTCCATCTGAGGTCCTTGGATTTTTCTTTTTTCTGTGTTGTTGTGGTTTTTTTAGTTTGAGCTGGTGGAAAATACTAATTGGTGTAGTGGTTTTGTTTGTTAAATTTGAGGATTCATTAATTTTAATACTTTTTTGGTTTAATGTATTAAGAGTGGGTGGGTTTTGGTGTTGGTTAATTATCAATTATTATTTTTTGTTGGATCTCGGATTAGGATGAAGGTAAAGCAGGTTCAAAAACTTTTAAAAGGGATTAAAGAAAAACTTGATAACAGTAACTAAAATTAAAAAGTAATAAGGAATTAGAATAAAATTATTAGAATGTTTTTTTTACATGTACAAACTTCTCAGAAGTTCCACAAACTCGTTAGTAACATCAAAATCTTTTGACATTCACTCCCATAAAATACGCTCCCATACAAAAACCATCACAGTGGTGTCACAAGTGCTGCTTTTTAGCTAAATAATTTTTATAAATAATCACTGGTAATATTTCTATAATCATTATTGTTATTATTTAATTTATTTTATAAATAATTATCTTCTTTTTTGGAGGATTTAAAGATGGGGAGTTAAAGAGGATTGCAGAGCATGCAGGTTAATGGAAACTCAGATTTATTGGCTGGAATCAGTGAAAGGAACAATTTTTAAACCTTGGATGTTTTGTTAGTGTTTAAGAACAAAAAGCACTAAAAGGAAAAAATGCAAGATAGAATAAACATATTCCTAATTTGAGGCTTTATTTTAATGGACTAAGTAAATTTTCCTTCTCTTAGAGAATCAAACTACTACAAAAATATAGAATGAGATTTTTCTTGACGTGAAACTTCCTTTCTTTTCTTACTCTACTTAAACACCACTGGGTTTGCAGTTATTTAACGTGGACTTATTCAGCTGGAGTGCGATTTTAAAGTTATTGTAAAGACCAGGGAAGATAAAAACTAATCTGAATTTGCTAAACTGTGGTTTGATTGCTAGTCCATTTGTCAGGAATCCTCGTGGAATTTTTCCTGGTGGCTGCTGTTGGGATTTCATGGCAGCATGTTGGATCAGTATTCGTTACCCCTGGGAACTCTGCTGAGCTCCTCCTTTGGCCTTTATTTTTAAACATCAAAGGGAAAAATGATATTAAAGTGCTCTGTCCTGGGCCACATCTGTATTCCTGGGGCAACCTGATGGATTTTGCATGTCTCTTTGTGGAAGAGAAGGTTCCAGCAGAGGGGAATCTCCCCATTTACCCAGGGTTTTGTTCTCTTGCCATCGCGCTGCACCTTCAGCTGCACATTGAAGTTCACGAGTGCGGCGACTGTGACCCCAGCACCGGGGGTGCCAGAGGAGGATGGCTGATGAGGATGGAGTATGTGGTGAGTCCAGGCATTTGTTCCCTATTCCCCATTCTCACTATTTGGGAGAAATGTGACCAGGGGTTAAGTTTCCTCTTCAATCCTGAAATCAATCAATCTGCCTGAAACAGCAAAATTCTGTAAAATGTATTTATTTAGATCCTTCGCCAAAGCTTCAATGCTGTCAAAAGATTTAGTGCCCTGTGGATGGAATTTGTTAGGGGACAGAGAGGAGGAAGGAAGAAATTAACTTCCCTTGTGTGTTTTCAGATTTGTGCTGCCAATATTTCCACCTCAAACATTTGGATTTTGTTTAATTAAATGATGCGGATACAGTCAGATTTCAGGAATATTGGAAAAATAAAAGCTCCTTCTGGAGAGAGCTGGAATGTTCCCCTGGAGAGGAAGGCTCCAGGGAGGAGTTCCAGCACATTCCGGGGCTCCAGGAGAGCTGCAGAGGGACTGGGACAAGGCCGCAGGACAGCACCCAGGGAATGGGCTCCCACCTTGCCATGAGGGCAGGCATGGATGGGATCTTGGCAATGAGAATTCCTTGGCTGGGCTGGAATGCCAGAGCAGCTTGGGGCTGCCCCTTGCATTCCCTCAAGGTCCAGCCAGGCTGGAGCAGCCTGGGATGTGGGATTGGAATTGGCGATGGGATGAAGGGCCTTCCCACCCAAACTGCTCTGGGATTCTGGGATTTGGGACCACTCAGAATCCATCCGAGGGATTTTTATGGAAAGAGTTGGATGGAAAAGGGAAGGGAGACCCTTCATGGTTTGCTTGAGATTCCCAGTGAGCCCCCAGATCCCAAAATTTCCTTTCTAGAGAGGAATCGGGGTGGATGGATCATCTCAGCTGGGAGAGCTGGGAATGGAGGGAATTCCCTGGGAAGAGACTGGGGTGGAGTTTTGGGGAAGGGATTCAGAGCAGCTGGGGCGGCCCCTGATCCCTGGGATGTCCCAAGGTTGGACAACTGCGGGCTGGAGCAGCCTGGACAGTGGGAGGTGTCCCTGCCATGGCAGGGTGGCACTGGGTCATCTTCAAGACCCTGCCAATCCAAAACCATTCTGGAATTCCATGGATTCTGAGGAAGTTCTCCATGGAAGAAGCCCAGGAGGGGCTGTAAAGGCTTTGACTCAAAGTGATGGCCTCATTTTCTGCTCTTTCTTTAGTCTCACAGATGTTTTGTGTAAAAATTTTTTAAGGTTTATAGATTAATAAATAATATACTATTTAATTTTTTATTCATCATAAATGCTATTTTCTCCTCTTAAATCAATACTATTTCCCCATAAATAACCATAAATATATTTCCTCTCTTTTTAGGAGCTATCATTAAATGGTTCTCGCTTTGGAATTAAACCCAGCATTGTCTGCAAAATGCTGTGGCTCTTTTTCCCTTACCAAGGTGAGGATTATTTCCATAACTGGCCTGAAAAGTTCCCTTTCTTTTTCCTCCAGTTGGAAGACTTGAGGCTGACAGTGTCTGATCATCTCCAGAAGGTTTTCTAAAGCCCAACTTTGCACGCTGCCTGGGAGGAGTGGGAGAATGACTTTGAGAAAGAAGAAACCTTTGCCCTCAGCTCCAATCAAAACCCTGGATGGTGAGATAATCCCTCATGTATTGATCACCCACTGCCAGCTGGGCTTTTTGGTTCGTGGCGATAAATAATTTTCCTGGAATTGATTTTCTTCTTCAATCTTGAATGCAGAAGCTGTCAATAACATCATCAAGTTCCTGGGCATGCCAGCCCGTGAGAGGTCAGATGAAAGTGCCAGAAAACAAAAATTCTCACCACCTCTACTGGGCTGGGGTAAGTGTCCTGCTGCTAATTCATGTTCCGTGTTCCCCGTGGATTTTTCTAAATGAAAGGGAAATAATGACCTTCTTATTTTACGAGTTTTTCTCTGTAGAAAGAGATTTTTTCTTGAAGGGACCCCCAGTGTATTGAATGCAAGCTGTCCTAACTTGGGAGGACCCCTGTCTTGGAATGTGCTCAGGCCAAGCTCCTGGGAATGGTGGAAGTTCCACCTGTGGGAAATGGGGGAGAATCTCTGATTTGGGAGCTTCCAGAGCAGGACAGAATTTAAACCCCTTAATGCCTGGAGCTTTATCTCAGAAGGGTGATTGTTTTGGGGGTGTCTTGTTCTCAAGTTCCTGTAGCTAAAACCACATCCTGAGCTGCTCTGCAAACACCCACAACTTCTCCTAGAACCATGGAATGGTTTAGGTGGGAAAAAGCCCTCTGCAGGTCATTGAGTCCAACCATTCCAGCAGCTGGCCCAAGGCCACACTGACCCTTCCCCAGGTTGCCACATCCACAGGGCTTTAAATCCGCTCCAGGAATGGGACTCCACCCCTGTGCCAGGGCTGCCACCAGCCCTTTGTCCAGGAAGAAATTTCCCCAGAATCCCCCTTTTGAGCCGTCCCCGTGGCCCAGCCTGAGCCGTTCCTCTGCTCCTGTCCCTGTTCCTGGAGCACAGCCCGACCCCCGGCTGTCCCCTCCTGCAGGGACTTGTGGCAGAGCCCACAAGGGGGCCCCCTGAGCCTCTTTGCTCCAGCTCAAGCCCCTCCCAGCTCCCTCAGCCCTCCTGGTTCCTCCAAGCCCCTTCCCAGCTCCCTCAGCCCCTCCTGGTTCTCCAGACCCTTCCAGCTCCTCAGCACCTCCTGGTTCTCCAGAACCCTCCCAGCTTCCCTCAGCCTCTCCAGACCCTTCCCAGCTCCCTCAGCCTCTCCTGTCCTCAGACCCTTCCCAGCTCGCCTCAGCGCCCTCCTGGTTGCTCCAGCCCTTCCCAGCTCCCTCAGCCCCTCCTGCGGTTCTCCAGACCCGTTCCCAGCTCCACTCAGCCTTTGCCTTGGTTCTCCAGACCCTTCCCAGCTCCCTCAGCCCCTTCCTGTTCTCCAGACCTTCCAGCTCCCTCAGCCTCTCCAGACCCTCCAGCTCCCTCAAGCCCCTCCTGGCTTCCAGACCCTTCCCAGCTCTCAGCCTCTCCAGACCCTTCCCCCAGCTCACTCAGGGTCCTTCTCCAGACCCTTCCCAGCTCCATTTCCCGGACCTCTCCAGCCCTCCACGTTCTCTCCTGTCCAAGAGCTGTCCCCAGGTGTGTCCCTCAGGGGAGACAGTCCCTGCCCTTGAGGCTGTGCCACACACTGGGACTGGCACAGCCCAGGGCCATTCGGCCCTCTATGCCCACCTGGGGACATTCCAGCCACTGTTCAACCAGGCACCCCCAGGAGCCTGTCCAGCTCTCCAGCTGGAGCATTCTGGGGATGTGAAACCACGTGCAGAACCTGGCTGGAAAGACTAAACCTTGCCGTGGTCAGGAGTGGATCCCTGAGCCTTCTCCAAGTGCAACCTCTCCGTGTTGCTCTGTCCCAGGTGTGTACAGAGGTGGCTGTGACGTGCTGGTCAGGTCCAGGCTGGCCCTTGGGGACGGTGTGACCATGCAGGTGACAGTCAGGAGCAAGGACGAGACGTCCGTCGATGTCATCCTGGCCTCCGTGGGCTGAGGGTTCCAGTCACCTCCTGGAACTGCCCCTTTGTCCTGCTGTCCTTCTGCATGGGGTTTTTATTCCTCCATTTGGGAAATCTTTTCTATGATGTCCATTAGTGGCTGGCTGGTACTGAGCCATTCCTGTGTCCCTTCCCTCGTTGTCACACCRCTCCCACCTAACTTATGGCAWCTCAACCAGGGAAGAGAAAAGATGTGAGAAAACAGAATCAGATTTTTGTCAAAATTGCTTTTTATTAACAGAAAATAAACACTGGTTCAAGTGGTGGAATTCATATGAATTACTGTTAATAAAATAGATTTTTTTTGTTCTAATTCTGTCTGCTCCAGTACAGAAAAAATATCCCATAAGGGCTGTTWATAAAGCAAAAATCCCTTATTCCTAAAGGGATGCTATTAAATTCCCAACATAAACAGTTAAAAACCACCCCAAACCTCCAAATTTGCAATATTTTTGTGACTGTCTCTTCTTCCACACAGAAAAATCAATGTACAGAGAGAGATTAAACTCCATCTCTTGAGGCAGATTCAATTCTCTGAGCTTTATGTCAGGTAACAACCAAACCTCAGGGCAGCCTTTTCCTGGSTTCAAACTGGGAAAAATCCCMTATGGAAAACTGGGAAGGGAAGGGGATGGAGGGATTTTGTGAGGGAACTCCTCCTCTCCCTGCTGATGAAGTGGTTGTTTCTTCCCAAGTCAGGGTGATGAAGGAAGTAAGAAATTCTGATTTCATGTTGATTTAAATCTTTGCCTCTCTAAATATTTAGAGTTCAGCTGGGCAAGAARGGGAGTGCAGGGCTGGAAGAGCTGTCAGAATCCTGCTTTTCCCCTCATTTTTCCAGCTCTCCAAGGATTTCACTCAGTTTGGCAGCCCAGGATGAGGGTGTGAGCACAGTGTTGGATTGGGGAGAGAAAATCAATGTTTTTTCCTGCCCCCAAAGCCTGACTCTAAGCAAAGAGTGAGAAGTGAGCTGCAGCAGCTCAGAAGGAGTTGATGAAGTTCAGGTAGGCATTCAGAAATCCCAGRGGATCCTCCAGCTGGGGGTAGTGGCTGATGTGGTCATCCAGCACAGACACTGTGGACATGGGCAGCACCTTCCTGGTGGAAAAACAGAGCAAGGCTTGAGCACAGGAATTGCTGCAGACTCAACTGTGCCCATTTTGGGGATAAAAAAAGCCTGGAGCAGCTCCATCTGACCCCTTCCAAGTGCTGGGTTTCCTTCAGGTCAGTTTGGAGGAGATGACTTCCTCAGGAAACAAATGTTCCCTGTGTGGTTTTAAAATGGATCATGACTGAAAATCCTGGTTTTGGTGCCTAAAATGCAGAACCAACTTCCAAACTGCTCTGACTGAACCACCTGGCTGTGCAGGTGCCAGTGGGAATTAAAACCAGCCTCCATGAGGATGGAATTGAGGGAATAGCCAGGTAAAATATCCCTTGGAATGAAGGCCCAGCTGGACATTCCCATTTTTKACTTACTTGTAAAGCTGGAGGAACTCTGGGTGTGGATTCACAGGGTCCAGGGGCCCGTAGATGAGATGCACTGCAAGGGAAGCACAGACAGAGCTTTTATATCCATAAATTAATGGATTCATTAATTAGAACATCCCCAATGAGACCTGCAGGAGTGTTCCCTCYTCACACAAAGCTTGGGAAGCTGAACAAAACAGCTCTGAATGGGCTTTTGCTGGGCTGCCCTGGGGTCAAGTCCAGCCTCCAACCCCCAAATTTTTCCCTGGTTGCAACTTTTTGGGCTTGAAAAGCTCCTCAGCTTCCCTGGAGCAACACTTGGAGAAGCATCTGTGAACCAGGGAATGTTATCTCTGCTGCAAAACTGGGTTTGAGCTCAGGATAATGAGAGGCTGATGAGTGGAAAGGAGCCTGGAAGTGAGGGGGGCAATTCCCAAAAATGCCAAGCAGTAAAGGAATGGATTCCTACTCACATGGGACTGAGGTAGACATCAAAGCTCCAACCCAGCGCTCTCTGTGCTTCTTCCTCTGGTTTATGTACTGCAAAATACTGAGGGAAGGAAGGAAGGAAAAGCCCTTGTTATGCAGTGGGTGCTGCCCAGCCTGGAATTTACTCCTGGGGCCATGAGCACAATGAGATCCAGGTGGGATTTGCATCTCCTGTGGGAATCCAGCACCACACCATCATCCCTGGGCTCTGGGACTCTGTTCTCCCACTGGGGAAGGGGAGACAAGGAGCTCAACTCAGCCACCACCAACTCAAGCACAAGAGCCTTCTAAAAGCTACAAACTGGACAAAACATGTCCTTCCAAAATTGCCAAGCTGAAGATTTGGGATTGGGATTTCTGGGAATGGGCCAGAAGGCTCAAATCCAGAGGCAAATCTTTCCTGGGACAATGTTGCTCAAATACYTGCCAAATAGAGAYTGAGCTCTAGTCATTACCAAAACTYCCCCAAATCCAAACCCTTGACTTCCAAAGGAAAAAATCCACATCTCAGATCCAACTCCAACCTTGCATCATCCCAGAGAATCCTYACTGCATCACTCCCCAGCTGTTCCTTGGGATGTAATGTTGATCTCCAACAAAAACAAGCATCTCCAATACTGATCTCCMACAAAACACTCCAAGGGGTGTTTTCCAGCAGCAGCTGGAAGTTCTGRGGAGCTCTGGGCACCTCAGGGCAGGTGTGACCCCCAGCTCCTGCAGGATTTCATGCCAGGTACCTGTCCATGACGAGGTTCCCGTCGTTGTTCCTCACTGCTGTCCACATGTCCCAGAGTTCTGCCTGGGAGGGCTGTGTGTAGGGCCCAAAAACTGCCCYGAGCCTGGAAAACAATGGGATTAGGAAAGACACAACAGCAGCTGTGTCAGGGAACCACTCAGAAACTCCTCCAGGGCAAAAAATTCCAGCACTTCCAGTTTCCACAGCAAAACTCCCAAGTGCTGAGATGTCCCCCAAATAAGTTGGGATAAGTGTTGGATGGCCTCAAAGGGCTTTTTTGGGGGGAAAGAAGAGGTTTTTAACACTGCTAAAAAGATAAAAATCTGATTGTGCAGGGGTTTTGTTGCCTCTGAAATGTGCAATTCCAATCTCCAGTTGTGGAGAAGAGGATYCCAATGTCCAGGGAAAAGTTGTTTGGTTTATTATTAAACTGAAGTGCTTGGCCAGCGTGGAGAGGGAATGGTCCAGATGTCAATCCCACCTCTCCAGAACCAGTGCCAGAACCTGCTCCCTGCCAATCCCTGTCATTTATGGAATCATGGAAATGTTTTGGGTTGGAAGGATTTAATGGATCATTCACTCCACCCCCTGCAACACCCTGATTTGGAATCATGGAATGTTTGGATTGGAAGAATTTAAGGACCACACTTCCCTCCATTGCAGGCTGTCCAGGCTTACAGTTCTTGCCAGATTCCATCCCCCTCTCCAGAACCAGTGCCAGGAATCGCTCCCTGATAACCTGATTTATGGAACCATGGAATGGTTTGGGTTGGAAGGAAATTAAGGATCATTCACTCCACCCTCTGCCATGGCCCGGACACCCACCCCCTGTCCCAGGCTGCTCCAACCTGGCCTTGACACTTCCAGAGATCCAGGGCAGCCACAGCTGCTCTGGGAATTCTATTCCAGGGTCTCCCCACCCTTCCAGCCAGAATTCCTTCTCATTCCTGCGTTTCCCCTTCCCCACTTGGAAGGGGAACCTTATGGATTGTGGCCCAGCACCCCGAGACCCCACTCACCCTCCAGAGAAGAAGAAGAAGTTCATGAGCCGCAGGAGGAGGGGGACAGCAACCCCATCCTTGAGGAGCTTGGGAAGAAGGGAAAAAAGGAGGCGAGCACAACGCGCATTGGACACACGGATAAATCCATGGAGAGCTTCTTCCCATGAGGCCCAGACCCCTGTGACGCAGCACTCCAGGGCGTGTTATGGGATTTTGGATGTCAATGGACTGGAGGGAGCAGCTCACCAAGGTGTTTATTTGGGATTTTGGAAGGTTCAGTGTTGACTGGAGAAGGGGGGGGGGGGGCGGTGTGGAGAGCAGCTCACCAAGGGATGTATTATTTGGGATTCAGTGTGACTGAGAGAAAGGCAGCTCACCAGGGATGTTTATTTGGTGATTTGGGACTTCAGTATGACTGGAGAAGGGAGCAGCTCACCTTCTGGATGAAGCGGGGGTAGTTTGTTTCGGGAAAAATCCCTGGAAGGACAGCAAAGAACGGAGCTGTAAGGCTGGAAGGGTTTTGCTGCACATCTCCCAGGCTGTSCCCCTTCACTGTGCCATGCCAGGGAGCCCCAGGATTGATGCTCCTGGTTAATTACAGCACTTGATTGCAATCCTTGGGATTTGGGTGGTGGAGATGGGAAAGCCAATCCATCCCATGGGTTCCCATCCAATGGATCCCCATCTCATGGATACCAATCCTATGGGTTCCCATCCAATGGATCCCCTTCCCATGGGTTCCCATACAATGGATCCCCATCCCATAGATTCCCATCCCATGGATCCCCATCCCATGGATCCCCATCCCATGGACCCCAATCCTATGGGTTCCCATACAATGGCTCTCCTTCCCATGGGTTCCCATCCAATGGATCCCCTTCCCATGGGTTCCCATCCCATAGATCCCCATCCCATTGGTTCCCATCCCATGGGTTCTCATCCCAAGGGTTCCCATCCCATGGATTCCCATCCTATAGATTCCCATCCCATATATCCCCATCCCATGGATCTCCCATCCCAAGGGTTCCCATCCCATGGATTCCCATCCCATGGATTCCCATCCCATGGGTTCCCATCCCATAGATCCCCATCCCATGGGTTCCCATCCCAAGGGTTCCCATCCCAAGGGTTCCCATCCCATGGATTCCCATCCTATGGGTTCCCATCCCATAGATTCCCATCCCATGGATCTCCTATCCCATGGATCTCCTTCCCATGGATCCCCTTCCCATGGATTCCCATCCTATGGATTCCCATCCCATATATCCCCATCCCATGGATTCCCATCCCATGGATCCCCTTCCCATGGGTTCCCATCCCATGGATCCCCTTCCCATGGATCCCCATCCCATGGATCTCCCATCCCATGGATCCCCATCCCACGGATCCCCTTCCCATGGGTTCCCATCCCACGGATCCCCATCCCACCCTGCACAAACCTCACCTCCGTTGGACAAACAGAGGCTGTTGATCAGGATGCTTCCAGTTCTGTTGTGCTCATACCTGGGGACAGCAGAGAAGAAGGTGAAACACAACCAAACCTCTCCAGGCTCTGAGAAAAGACTGAGCAGGAGCTCCAATTGTGTGGGATCATCTCCATTTCCTTTGGGAACTGGACGGGTGGAAGCCTTGGGCGTGCCCTGAGACACCTCAGGCACAAGGAAACGGGAATTCTGCACCACGTCCTTCCACTTATCTGCTGGAAATCATCTTGGTGGGGACAGCAAAGGGCAGGAGGGGTGGCAGGGACCTGTGGAGCAGCTCCTGGGCCACCGTGTCCCCGTAGTCGTGGGACAGGAGGTTGATGCGCTGGTGCCGCAGCCCGAGGTGGCGCAGCAGCCCCTCCACGATGGTGGCCTGCTCGAAGATGGAGTAGCCATGGGGCCTCTGCAAAAGGGGGAGAGGGGTCCCAGTGAGAGCCTGACCCAGCAGGAGCCCACAGCTTCCAGAAGAAATGCCCCAAGGRAGGAATGTGGAAATAGGGAACGTGGAAAGCAGCAGCTTGTGAGCCCAGACCCACTGGATGTCCTGGGATGTCCACAAGGCCATGGGAGCATTGTCTGTGCTCCAGAGGGGTCAAGGTGCATTTTGGAGTCCCATCAAACCCACCCACCACAAACCTTCCCCATCCCTTCCACTGCTSTAATGACTTATCCCTTTTCCAGAGGGAATGGGAGGAGAAAAACCAATTTTTCTCCYGGATGGCAAAAACCAATTTTCCAGAGTGCTGGGCCGAAAGCAACCATGAAAATCCTTGTGCCAGGGTACTCACAGGCTTGTCACTGAATCCAAATCCAAGGAAATCCAGGGCAATCACCCGGTGGAAGCGCTGGGTCAGCCCCTCCCAGATCTGGGAAGAGGAGAAATGCATTTGAAAAGCATCCAGTGGGAGCAGAGGATGGAAACATCTGCAGGGTGAGCAGCCATGGATGGACGTGCTCCTCCCCAGCACCCCAGAGAACATCCCAGCTCCAAGAAAACAGCAGCAGGTCAAARTTCCCCAATAAACAGCCCCACCATCCCCCCAAAAAGCCAAGGAATTGTTGTGGCTGTTTTCCTGTGGGATGTGGAAARAGCTTGGATTTCACACTGGGAGAGGAGCAAGGTGAAATCCTGGAGCAYGGTGGTACCTCCAGCAGAAATCASGAATTCTCCTCTGGAGCATGGCCCACCCCTGCTGTGCTGCCAGCTCATCCCCAGGAGCTGAAAATCCTGGGATTTGCTGTGGGATCCCACCCCCTGACCTTGCTCCAGTCGTAGCTGGACGTGGGGAAGCCGTGCAGGAGCACCACGACGTCCGAGCTGCCGACGGCGCCGCTGGAATCTGGGAACAACGGGACACCCCGGAGTCAGCCCTTCCCAAAACCCCTCCCTTCTAGGACAGGAACTGAGTCCATCCCACTGGGAATCCACCTCTCCCTCTGCTCCCCAAAACCAAGGATGGGTTTGAGTCCCACCACAGCTTCCCTTCAGAAACCTCACCGGCTCCGTGATCAACCCAGGGATTGATTTCAAATCTATGGATTTTTAATTAATTGATAAAGGGATTTAATTAGCCCAAATTAACTCCAGCAGCCTYTGTGCTGCTGCAAAAAGGGTTTGCAGTGTCTTTTCCATGCTGCAAAAAGGGTTTCCAGTGTCTTTTCCATGTTGTGTCCCAGTGATCTCCATAGGAAGGAAAGAACTGAGCCCCARAGTTGCAGGGGCAGCMACCAGAGRCCAAGGCCAGCCAGACTTGATGGTACTGGGAGATTTTGCCTGGGAGCAACCCTTGGATATTCAGAATTTTGGAGGTGGAATCCCAATTTCAKCCATGGAMACCCAGAGGAGAAGGACAGATCCATCTTGGGATCCTTCCCACCAAGGTACAAGATCCAGCTTTCCTCAGTGAAACGTTCTGATCCATCCCCAGGGTCCAGGATGGCAAAAACCGGGACTTTTTGGCCCAGGTTTGGAATGTCCCCATGGCCACCGAGGGATGGGTGGCTCTGTCACCTCTGTAGAAGATGTTSAGGTCCTTGTAGGTGAAGAAGCTCCCGGAGGATTTCCAGGAGCGSAGCGCCGGGGAGAGCTGGGGGGGTGGGATGTGCAGGTACACAGCGAGGAGGGGCACGCCCAGCAGCCCCACCTGCAGCCACCACTCCTTCATCCTGGGGGACACGGTGACACTGGGTCACCCGGAGCTGAGCGCTCCCACTGAGATCCCCAGGTCCGGAGAAACCACTCCATGGCCCAAAACTCCCCATTCCCTATAACACCTCCACATCCCCAAAACCGCCCCATTCCTATAACCACCATCCATGGCTCTAAACTGCCCCATTCCTATAACCCACCTGGATGTTCCCAAAACTCCCCCATTACCTATAACCCACCCTGCCATGTCCCCAAACTCCCCATTCCTCTAACCCAAACCTCATGGCCCCAAAACTCCCCATTCCTATAACCCACCTGCATGTCCCCAAAACTCCCCATTCCTATAACCCACCTCCATGGCCCCAAACTCCCCCATTCCTATAACCCACCTCCACATCCCCAAAACTCCCCCATTCCTATAACCCACCTCCATGGCCCCAAACTCCCCCATTCCTATAACCCACCTCCATGGCCCCAAACTCCCCCATTCCTATAACCCACCTGGATGTCCCCAAAACTCCCCATTCCTATAACCCACCTGGATGTCCCCAAACTCCCCCATTCCTATAACCCACCTCCATGTCCCCAAACTCCCCCATTCCTATAACCCACCTGGATGTCCCCAAAACTCCCCATTCCTATAACCCACCTCCATGTCCCCAAACTCCCCCATTCCTATAACCCACCTCATGGCCCCAAAACTCCCCCATTCCTATAACCCACCTGCATGTCCCCAAAACTCCCCCATTCACATAAACCTCCACATCCCCAAAACTCCCCCATTCCTATAACCTACCTGGATGTCCCCAAACTTTCCCATTCCTATAACCCACCTCCATGTCCCCAAACTCCCCATTCCTATAACCCCTTTCCATGGCCCCAAAACTCCCCTATTCCCATAACCCACCTGCATGTCCCCAAAACTCCCCCATTCCCAGAACTCCTTTCCATGGCCCCAAAACTCCCCCATTCCTATAACCCACCTCCATGTCCCCAAAACTCCCCCATTCCCATAAACCTCCACGGCCCCAAACTCCCCATTCCTATAACCCACCTGGATGTCCCCAAAATTCCCCATTCCTATAACCCACCTGGATGTCCCCAAAACTCCCCCATTCCTATAACCCACCTGGATGCCCCCAAACTTCCCCATTCACATAAACCTCCATGGCCCCAAAACTCCCCATTCCTATAACCCACCTGCATGTCCCCAAAACTCCCCATTCCTATAACCCACCTCATGGCCCCAAAACTCCCCCATTCCCATAACCCACCTCCATGGCCTCAAAACTCCCCCATTCCTATAACCCACCTGGATGTCCCCAAAACTCCCCCATTCCTATAACCCACCTTCATGGCCCCAAACTCCCCATTCCTATAACCCACCTTCATGGCCCCAAAACTCCCCATACTCCTATAACCGACTCCTCCATGCCTGCATTAACACTAACAAATTTCCATAAGGGAACCACCTGTCTATGACGTCACAACTCGCGCGCCTTTGAAATAATTACATGCTCTCATGTTACCAGGAGAAAAGACATATCTCAATTCTCATTCTTGCTTAGACTAAAACTGCTGCTCCTCCTGAACTAAAGACTAGTCCCATGCATACTAATAACCTGTCATCCTGTCCATTGGTTAAATAGCCTTTCAATATTGGCTTCCCCGAACTCTTTCATGGCTCCGATCACTATTTCCGCCCATTTCGCTTGCATCTCAGCCCAGCTAGAGTGACGTGCTCGCTAGTGTGCGCAGCATTGCTGATGCAACAATCGTCTTCTAGTGGATATTTGTGAAGAGAGAGCTCCGATCTCGTTTGGGTCTGAGGGATTGGTGGGCTATTTTGGGGTTTGAGGGGGAAACAAGGGTCCACTTTGGGGTCTGAGGGGGATTGGGGGCTATTTGGGGTTTGAGGGGGATTATGGGGTCATTGGGAGCTGTGGATCCATAAGGGGTCTGAAGGGGGGGTTGTGGACTCATGGGGTTTTGAGAGGGGCATGACCCACTAAGAGTCCACAGGGGCCATGGGGTCACTGGGGGGGGCTTCAGGGGGCCATGGGGTCATTGGGGGGGCTTCAGTGGGGCATGGAGTCATGGGGGGGCTTCATGGGGCATGGGGTCATTGGGAGGGGCTTTCAGGGGCCATGGGGTCATTGGGGGAGCTTCAAGTGGGGCCATGGTGTGGGAGCCTGAGGGGGCCATGGGGGGGGTCAGGAGCTTATTGGGGTCTGCGGGGTCATGACCCCAACGGGTTCAGGGAGTCAATGGCGGTCAAAGGAGGGGCACACCCACCGGAGGGGACACGCCCATTGAGGGGACACACCCACTGAGGGGACGCCTCCCTTGAGAGGACACACACCAACTGAGGGGCCACACTGCTGAGGGACACACCCACGATAGGACACGCCACGAGGACACGCCACCGAGGGGACACCTCGAGACCACACTAACAGGCCCGCCACAACCGAGCCCGTGACCCCATCCCCCTCCCCTTAGGCCACGCCCCTTCCCTGAGGGCGGGGCGGAGCCTCCGCGCGCTCCGGCGGGGGGGGGTGGCCGCGGCCGGCGCGCGCCGCTCTCACTGCGCTCAGGTGCTGCCGCGGCGCGCGCCGCATCGCGCTCTCCCGACGGGGCGGGGCGGAGCCGGGGAGGCGCGGCCACCGCCGCGCGCATGCGCAGCTCCCCCCCCTTGCCTCTTCCCGCCCGCCGCGTCCCTCCCGTTGCCGGGCGACGCGCGGGCTCCCAGCCGCGCGGCCTCTGATTGGCTGCGAGCGCGGCTCGCGGCCAATGGCGGCGGGCGTAGTTGGAGGGTGGGCGGGAGGCGGGAGCGCGGCCGTGCGTGAGGGACGGGCGGAGCGGGCCGGCGGCCGTGAGGGGCGATGTCGGCTCGGGGCGGCTTCGGCGACCCCCAGGTGCCGGGAGGGACCTCCCCTTGTCCACAGCCTCCAGGGAGCGAGGGGAACACGGGGCAGGGCCGCGGGGATGGTTGGGGCAGCCCCCGCAGCCGGGAGAGCTCCGCGCGGAGAGCAAACGGCAGAAATTCTCCTTTGGAGCCTTGAAATCAGCGCGGTTTATAGCGCCGTGGGGATTCAGGGATCTCTCGCTCGTTTTTCTGTCTCGTAAACCCCTTCAAAACGCGTTTTATGCTCATTTTTCTGATTTTATTTATTTTTATTTTTTTAATTTTGGCTTCTCGTCTTTTCCATTTTGAAACAGTTTCTAACCCGGCGCATCCCCCCGAATCCCAAGTATCAACATATAAAAACTCGTCTGGATACTGGTAAGTGAAATTATTGTGGGGTAAAACCACCCAAAATTGGTTTATCAGGAGARGAAAAATATAATTAACGTCCTAATTACCTCTGCCCGGAGCTAATTAATCCTAACACTGCAGAATCCTTATTGTAGTTATGATYAGTCTTACCAARTATTATTAAAAATTCCTATTTACAGTTATAAAAATCATAAAAATTTCCTATTTGCAATTTTCTTTCAAAGCTAAAATTTAAACAAGCACGAAYTATACACATTTATGTATATTTATATATCTTTTTTAATGTATTTATGTATATTTATCTTCACACACCACCGTGCAGCCCCCTGAAAATTGAGATTAAATGCTCCGTGTGTAGATGACCACATGTTTAAAGTCTTTATTGTCTCAAAGCTTATTGATTTTTTTTTTTTCTCCTTTTTAAAAAAAGAATTTGGGGTTTAAATAGGTTTAAACTGGCTCAGGCTCTGTTGTGGTGGTTCCCATAGAAATTTTTGGTCTTGGAATTTCTGTCCATGGATTTTTCCTGTGTCTTATCAAGGGTGTGAGCCAAGATCATTATTTGGGGATGTCTTTGTGGGGTTTTTCTTCTTGTTAGAGCAGCTGAATTTTATCCAGTAACGTTATCTTGTAGCATCCTCCCCAAAATGTTGGGAAAGGAACAGCAAATCCTTGGGTTTTTCTGTTTAATTCTATTTTCCTTGAGAGAAAAAAGGGAAATTGTGGCATTTTTATACCTTTTSTTGCCCCTGTGAAAGAGGAACTACAACAAGCAGCTGTTTCCTTCAAAGCAATTAAAATTTAAGCCTCAATGGGCCTGAAGAAAACCTCTAATAAATAAATAATTGTAATAAATTGATTTTTTTTGTTGTTGTTGTTACAGGAAATAGTTTGTCGAAATACATGGAAAAATTGGAGGAGATCAAAAGAAGTGAGTACCTGGGGAGGAGCAGGATGGGTTAAAAATGGCTGGGTTCAAAACTCAAAGGGCAGGAGATGAATTCCAGGAGGTTTTCCTTGGAAATCTCCCCAGATTTAATTTAAAAATCCAAGCAGGAACCATCCAGATCCTTCTTTGTTATTGGATTTTGTTATTGGAAGCTCTCTGGGCTAAAAAAATCCAGCCTGGACTGATCTGGGARGATTTATGGATCATTTTTAAGACTTTTATTTCACTTCTAGGTCACAACTTGAGCTGTTTTTCCTTTATATAATTTAAATTCCTATCTAAATACTCCAAAAAAGGTAAAAACCAAGCTCATTCCTTGTGTTTCCATTGATKTTACCAGCACTAAACATTGGTATTTTGAAGACTTTATGTTGTTCAGWCTAATGAAAACCTAAATTATCTTTATTTCTCTATTTTCCCACCAAACCCAGGCTTTCCAAATCATTTCTCCCCATAAAACCAATGATTTATGCCTTTATTCCCAAATTATTCTCACATAAGGAGCCAGGAAAGCTCTTCARCCTCAAAGCTGCATTTATGGRGGTGGGAAAAAAGCCTGAATTGAGCTGCAAGCTCCTGAGTTGGGATTTGAACYGTTCAGGTTCAGTTCCCAGCCCCACTTTCTGAGGGAATTTATTGCTGCTAAACAACCCTTTGTTTCTTGGTTTGGGTTGGTTTTTTTCCAAACACTGCAGCTCTTTGGGGGGGAAAAATGAAAAGAGGAATGACCTTGAGCTTTCCAGAATGCTCTGTTGACTGAGATTTCAGTGCCTGGCTTTTTATTTCTGTTGAAAATCTTGGGTTTTTTGTGCCTTTCCAATCTCGCCGTGGATCTGTTCCGTGCGCTTCTTTTATTCCCTCCTCTCTCTTTTTGTTTTTTGGAGGGACTTGCTCATTCTCTGCAGSCTGAATGGCCACCTTGTGTTCCCAGGGAGTGGAGGAAGTTCTCCCCCTTGGTTTCTCAGGGATAGATGACACCCTTGGGATGCAGATTGAAATCCCCAGCACAGGCACCTCTCTGTCCCTTATGTAACCCGAGAGATTTCAATCCGCGCCATCAAAAATTCAGCAGCTGCACCCACCACTGTCCATCCTTTGGAGGATTCCTTGGCTTGAGGACACACAGCAGGTCTCTCTTCCCTCTCTCTGCTCTTGTTCCCCTCCTCTCCAAAGTCCTGAGGAGCCCATCCTTGGAAAACAGAATCGTTCCAGGCAAAACCATGTCAGAAAATCCCAACGGATCCGCCAGGACCGGACCGGGTACGTGGGGCTGCTCTTGGAGCTGCAGGCAGCACTCCTGAGCTCTCTGGGAAGGCATTTTGGGTGAAAAAGGGAAAATCTAGAGAGAAAAAAAGGCAAGATCTAGGGGAAAAAAGGCTTTTTTTGGGGAAAAAATTCCTTGTTTGAGGTGGGAAGGAGCCATGCAGGAGCTGCATCCTTGTTTGAAGAGAATAGGAGCCATGCAGGACCAGACTGGGTACATGGGGTTGTTTTTGGAGCTGCAAGCAGCACTCCTGAACTCTCTGGGAAGGCATTTTGGGTGAAAAAGGCAAGATCTAGGAAAAAAAGGCTTTTTTGGGGTAAAAAGTCTTTGTTTGAGATGGGAAGGAGCCATGCAGGAGCTGCATCCTTGTTTGAGGAGGATAGGAGCCATGCAGGACCAGACTGCATCCGTGGGGCTGCTCTTGGAGCTGCAAGCAGCACTCCTGAGCTCTCTGGGAAGGAATTTTGGGTGAAAAAGGCAAGATCTAGGGCAAAAAAAGGCATGATCTAGGGGAAAAAAGGCTTTTTTGGGGGTAAAAAGTCTTTGAGGTGGGAAGGAGCCATTCAGGTGCTGCATCCTTGTTTGATGTGGGAAGGAGCCATGCAGGACCAGACTGGGTACATGGGGTTGTTTTGGAGCTGCGGGCAGCACTCTTGAACTCTCTGGGAAGGAATTTTGGGTGAAAAAAGGCAAGATCTAGGGAAAAAAAGGCTTTTTGGAGTAAAAAGTTCTTGTTTAGGGTGGGAAGGAGCCATGCAGGGCCAGACTGGGTACATGGGGTTGTTTCGGAGCTGCAGGCAGCACTCCTGAACTCTCTGGGAAGGTATTTTGGGTGGAAAAGGCAAAATCTAGGGAAAAAAAGGCTTTTTTGGGGGTAAAAAGTCCTTGTTTAGGGTGGGAAGGAGCCATGCAGGAGCTGCATCCTTGTTTGATGTGGGAAGGAGCCATGCAGGACCAGACTGCATCCGTGGGGCTGCTCTTGGAGCTGCGGGCAGCACTCTCGAGCTCTCTGGGAAGGCATTTTGGGTGAAAAAGGCAAAATCTAGAGGAAAAAAGGCTTTTTTGGGGTAAAAAGTCCTTGTTTAGGGTGGGAAGGAGCCATGCAGGACCAGACCAGGTACATGGGCTTGCTCTTGGAGCAGCAAGCAGCACTCCTGAGCTCTCTGGGAAGGTATTTTGGGTGAAAAAGGCAAGATCTAGGGGAAAAAAGGCTTTTTTGGCATAAAAAGTCCTTGTTTAGGGTGGGAAGGAGCCATGTGGAGCTGCATCCTTGTTTGATGTGGGAAGGAGCCATGCAGGACTGGGCTGCATCTGTGGGCTTGCTCTTGGAGCTGCAGGCAGCACTCCTGAGCTCTCTGGGAAGGCATTTTGGGTGAAAAAGGCAAAATCTAGGGCAAAGAGGCTTTTTGGGGGGTAAAAAGTCCTTGTTTAGGGTGGGAAGGAGCCATTCAGGACCCATGCATCATTTGGCAGCAGTTCTGCTTTGTTTTTATCCATCCAGCCCTTCCCAAGCTTTGCTGCTTTTATTTTTTGCTGCTTTTATTTGTCCTTCTAAATGAAGTTTATTTGCCATGACAGAAGGGCTCTTTTTGGCCTTTGCTGGGCAATTTAAATCCTTGAGCAGATGAAATGGGAAATAATTACAGGAGATAATTGTTGCTGAGGTTTTTTGGAGTTAAAGGAAGATCTAACAACCTCTGTTGAGGTTGAAAACCAGGTGGTTTTGCAAGGACCACGAGGCTCATTTCCCAGTTAACTGACATCCTGAAATTCAGTTTCTGCATCTCCTCATCCTCCAATCCATTTTCTGCACCTCCTGTGCTTCAGCCCYGTGGTTTGGATGTGCAGTGGATGTTTTGGAAGGGCTCCTTTTTTCCTAGCACAACTTGTGAGGAGCAGAGAGCTGCTTGTTCTGCAAAAAAATCAAAAGGATTTAGGGTAGGATGTTGAATTTAGGAACTCTGAATGTGTTGGGAAAGGATCTCAGCCTCCAGCATTCCCRTGGCTCTCTAAACACAACTCAGCTGGAGAATTTCCACAAGCAAATCCCACAGGAATTTTTGAGTGTGGTGGCTGCAGGAATGTGCAGGGGAACCCTTCCCCCTTCTCCCCATCTCCCCTAAGCTGGTGGAGCCTTCAGCAGATGGTTTTAGAGGATTTAGGATCCTTGAACTGAGTGGATTTGCCAAAGATCCTGAGCTGCACTGTTAYCCCTGGGAGCTGGACAGCTGCAGAGGGAGCAGCTCCATCCCAGCCCCATTTCCCAAAGGACAAAGCTCCCATTGCTCCCCAGGACAGGTGATTTATTCCCTAGCAAGATGTTCCTGCTGATACCCACCCTGGCCTCTCTTTCTCCTCCCCACAGCTTTTGTTTCCCTCCAGGAGGTTTTTCCCTTCCTCTGCAGGATCTGGATGGGATCAGGCTCCCACCTTGGCTCTGGCAGTCTCTGCTCTGGATCTTTGCCAGCAGCCCTGCTCAGTTTTCTTCCTCCCTAAGCTGTGTCTTCAGGATTAAGATTCAATTAGGCCAGTTTCTTGTATTAATTACCCATTAAGACTCAATTAGTCCAGTTTCTTGTGTCCTGGAGAGATCCGTGTCACCAAATGGAAAAAATCAGAATTTAATTGTCAGATAAAGTAAAAAATCTTGGATTTCTTAATTATTAAGATGAAACTTGTGTGTTTAGCTTGGTATTTGCAAAGGCACGATGCCCCATGCTCTGATACTGCTGTAATTTACACAAATTAAAAATTAAGGCAAATTAATCTTTTAGTTTAAGGAGCTTTGTGACTCCAATGGGCTCCAAAGGACAGCAGGGAAAGGGGGAATTCCTGAGCTGCTTCCTGCCCCAGCACCATGGAAAACATAATTCATATTTGAGTCTAAAAGCAACTAAATCTGCCTCTTCCACTTCATCATATCTGCACAAGATCTCTCTTTATAGCTGGTATTAATTAAAATCTCTCTTGATAAAACTGGGATTAGTTAAACCTTCTCTTTATAACTGGAATTAATCAAACCCTTCATTTATAACTTCACAAAGTCTCCAGGTTTGCTGCTCTCATCCTTCAGCACAAACCTGCCCTGAATTCCTGCCTGGCTGCAGAAGAGTCTCAGAGAAAAGCTGGGATTAAGCCATGACCTGGTGTCTRAAAAAACTGGGAATGAACTGAAAATTTACCTTGGTTTTTTTTTTTTGTAGATTACAGGTACAAAAAGGATGAGCTGTTCAAGAGGCTGAAGGTGACAACTTTTGCTCAATTGGTAGGTACAGRTCCCTCTCTGGCCTCCAAAATCTTTTAGGAGCAGCATTTTTCCTTGGAATAAAAATTCCTCTGTCATTATTTACCTGTAGTTAAATTATTCTGTCTTGGCCTTTAATAAAAGCAAATAATTCATTTCCACAGGGGCCAAATGCCTTTAATTACAAATTAAAGTTTGTGGTGACCCCATCTTTGAAATTTATTCCTTATTTGATTTGTCCATTAAYTTAAAAGGATCTTCAAGCATCTTGYAAAAGAAAAGGGCTGTGTRAAGCAGCACCTAAATCTGAGTTTTGTGTCTGCAGCCCTCCCTGACCCCAGGTTTAACTGCAGAAGGGGGCAGCTGGGACTTCAAGGCTGCCTGTGCATTATTTTATTTAAAAGTAGTGACTCATCACATTAAAAAATGAAAAATTGATCATGAAATAAAGAGCTGGGGAGTGCTGGTTCAAGAAWACTGCTTCAAACTAGGRAAAAAAACCCCAAATTGTCTTCTCAGGAGAGAAGGAAAGGGAAGGTTAAACTCGGAGATGTGAAGAGTGGGATCCTGCAGACTCAGGATTTTTTATCCCTGGATTGTTTTCCTTGAGCTGCTCCCTGCTGTGGATGTGGGGATCAGTGTCTGCTTGTTTTTGTGCCCTGCAGGTTCTCCAGGTGGCCTCTCTGTCCAATGAAAGCCTGGAAGTGACAAACGAGGAGCTGCACAAGCTGCAAGGTGACAGCGCCCATGGCAGGGACAGAGGGGGGGAAGTGGCAGAGGGGATTAATCAGGAGGAAAAATGGAAAAATCAAACTTCACCTGTGGCCTGGGAGTAGAAACACTCCTAAAAAAAGAAGGGTTTGYAARTAGGAAARGCCTCGTGCTGRCARTAACATAATCCACATCAAAAATTCTGCTTTATTGACTTCTTCAAATGAGAGCTCAAGCCCTAAAAAAAAMYCTGTTGGCTCTTAATTATTTTCAATMAGGAGGCTCTRGGTAAATTCTCCTGGTTAAGAGGATGAAGCTAAAGCTGTCACACTTTTCTTTCCAGGAATAGAAACTGCCCTTAAGAGCTGCTTGTTTACCTGGTGCAGCTCCTTAGCTGCTGGTGCCCTGTTCTCTCCGCAGATGCCGGTGCTGCAGGTGACGATGGAGCAGGGACAAACGGCAAAGGGAGCCCTGAGGGGACAGCCAGCCCTGTCCTGTTCCTGAACGACTCAGGAGCTGGGGAATCCCTGCGCTCCACGCTGCAGAGGTGCCTCACATCAACACCCTTTCCTTCCTGTCTTAGCTGATGGTTATTTGAGCCCAGCTGCTGGTTTTAAATYGCTGCTAAGGGGTTTTATCCTGTATTTCTCATGAAAGCCTGGGTTTGTAGGTGAGAGGGAGGGGGTTGGCAGGATTTCCTGGTGGAATGGGTTTGGATTAAACAGCAATCCAACACTGTTGTCAGTGATGGTGGGCTGACAAGGAAATGTGTKTGTGGGATTCCATCCAGGCCCCCACAATCCAGAATTCTGGGGATAACACAGTGCTCTGGTCATCTCAGTCATGTGCATTCCTGTTGGTGATRGTTTTGTATGGATATGGAGGGACAGGACACAGGGAGTGGCTTCAGGGTGACCCAGGGAAGGAATTCCTGGCTGGGATGATGGGCAGGGGCTGGAATAGAATTCCCAGAGAAGCTGGAGCTGCCCCTGGATCCCTGGCACTGCCCAAGGCTGGGTTGGACAGGGCTTGGAGCACTCTGGGATAGGGGGAAGTGTCCCTGCCCATGGCAGGGCATAGAATGAGATCCTTAAGGTCCCTTCCCACCCACACCATTCTGGGATTGAGAATAACTCCAAACTCACCATGTGAGGGGATCCCAGGATGGTGCTGGAAGAGGAAGCTTTAGCCCAGCTCTTCCCCAGCCTTGGGAGTGGTTGAGAGGCACAGAAGCATTCCTCAAGCTGCCATTCCCTTTGCAGTGTGATCAGTGGGGTCGGGGAGCTGGACGTGGAGAAGGATTCTCCCAAGAAGGAGGACAAGGACAGCCAGGCCAGGGAGAGGCCCTACCCCGACTGCCCCTTCCTGCTGCTGGACGTGCGGGACCGCGACGCCTACGAGCAGTGCCACATCGTGGGGGGTGAGCAGCCATGGGCACCTGGGCAGGGATTGCAGCTCTGGGCAGGGCTGAAAACTGCACCCTGGGCACGGGCCAGGCCTGACTGCAAGCCCCTGGGCAGGGCCTGACTGCAGCCCTCGGGCACAGGCAGGGACGGACTGCAGCCCTGGGCAGGGATTGACTGCAGCTCTGGGCACGGGCAGGGACTGCCCTGCAGCCCTGGGCAGGGACGGACTGCAGCCCTGGGCAGGGCCTGACTGCAGCCCTGGGCACGGGCAGGGCCTGACTGCAAGCTCTGGGCACGGGCAGGGACTGACTGCAGCCCTGGGCATGGGATTGGACATGCAGCTTCTTGGGCATGGGCAGGGGACTGACACTGAGCCTGGCAGGCAGGGACGGACTGCACGTCTGGGCACACGATTGCAGCCCTGGGCAGGGATTGACTGCAGCTCTGGGCATGGGCAGGGACGGACTGCAGCTCTGGCACGGGCATGGGACGGACTGCAGCTTCTGGGCACAGATTGCAGCCCTGGCAGGATTGACTGCAGCTCTGGTCATGGGCGGGACGGACTGCAGCTCTGGGCACGGGCAGGGACGGACTGCAGCTCTGGGGCACAGATTGCAAGCCCTGGCAGGGATTGACTGGCAGCTCTGGCGCCGATTGCAGCTCTGGTCTAGCCGGATTACCGACTTGCAGGCTTCTGGGCGCAGACTTGGCAGCCCAGCTGGGCAGCGGATTACTGGCTAGCTCTGGCATTGGGCAGGGCCTGACTGCAGCCCGGCCGGGCAGGGATCTTGACTGCAGGCTCTGGGCCCACAGATTGCAGCTTCTGGCGTCAGGGACTGATGCAGCCCGGTGCCCCAGATTGCAGCCCCGGGCAACAGAATTTGCAAGCCCTGGGCACACACCCCCTGGCTGCAGTTTATCCCCCAGCTGGGACATCAGTGTGTCCTCCCAGTGCTTATCCAGCACGTCCCTCCTTCCTGGGAGGGATGAGGGGCCTGAGCTGATGTTAATCCCATACTCAGKGGGTTCTCAAGGCTGTTGTATCCCAGGATGTTGGTGTTCAGCCTCTGGATGATTTTCCTTTTTTTTTTCCTCTTCTGCAGCTTATTCCTACCCCATTGCAACGTTGTCCAGAACCATGAATCCCTATACAAATAATATTCTGGAGTATGTATCCTTTACGTGGCAACATGGGGGGATGTTGGTGGGGGCTCCCAAAATCAATTGGGGCTTATCCAAGCAAAGTTAGGGTGGGACAGGAGGTGGAGTTACCTGGTGCAGCTCCACTGCCCTCATCAGATGCTGGTTTCTGCTTCCTCAAGGTTCCTCTTGACTCCAGTGGGAGCTGCCTGGATTTGGCATTTCCCAGGATTTTGGCTGCTGGAAGGCCAAGCCAGACCTGGGCACTGCTCTCGTGCTGCTGCTCCAGGGATGCATCCATCAAATCCTTTGGCTTCCTGTCAGCACCTTGATGGGACTGGGGACAAAAAGAGGATTATTAAGGGGGATTAGGCTGATCATTCCCAGGCTGTTGACTCTGAGGGGATGTTGTGAACAAAGGGGCTGTTGCCAGTCCCAGTCTTCAAGCAATGCTGGATCCAGTGGGAATTAAGCTGTGTCTGGCAAGCCTCAGCCACTGAGAGTTCCTCAGGGAGAACATTCCTGCTTGCAAGCCAACTATGGAGTCTTTCCCTCCCCAATCCCATTTCTCTCTTTTGCTTCCTAAAATGTTTCAACATTCCTTAAGTTCAACAGTGACTCCTTAACAATTCCCATGGCAGAAAAACGCCCATGGCAAAATCATCATCGTGTACGACAACGACGAGCGCTTGGCSAGCCAGGCAGCCACCACCATGTGTGAGAGGGGCTTTGAGAACCTCTTCATGTTATCTGGGGGTAGGTGGGGCTGGGAGAGCTCCCCCACACCTCCTGGGRAAAAGGGAGAGTGGGGAGCAACTTGTGGGAGCTGGAGATGGGAAACATCTGGGTTGTGCAATCACAGGATGGTTTGGGTTGGGAGCAAACTGAAGGATCATGCAGTCCTGTTCCTGATGGGCAGGGACACCTCCCCCAGTCCCAGGCTGCTCCAGCCCCAGTGTCCAGCCTGGCCTTGAGCACTGCCAGGGATGCAGGGGCAGCCCCAGCTGCTCTGGCAATACTGTTCAGTTTCCTGATTCCAGGGTCCTGCGGCTTTTAGGGACTCTGTTGTGACAGAAGCAGCAAATTTCTTCGAGGCCACTCTTTACGAGTCTTTATAGGAGAAACAAGCACCTAACACAAACCACAGAGTGGCAGAATGGAGTCATGGAAAACAAACCAATCTCCAGAAATTCTAGTTCATTTGTCCTCTCCTCACCTAAGGCTCAACACGTTGACCTGGACAGAACGACATACTATTCAACTACGATGTACCACGAGCAAGGCCTACACAGCATGTCACAGCACCAAGAGCAATAGAAAAAGCAATCTTTATACAAATACCTTCGTGTACTCAATATAATTAGAGATTATATATTAAGCTGAAAGAAGCAAACGAACAACCCTTCCAGGATCTTTTCCACTTCATGAGTTGCTCGAAGTCCCTTATCTCTGCTAAAACCACCAAAGTTTGTGCCACATAACCGTGCCAGGATGATTTGTTGGCTGTTCCCAAGCCCATTCCAGGGCACGGCGCTGGGAAATGTTGAGGACACAAATTCCTTCAGCTGGAACTAAAACTTTGTGGGACAGTTTCTGGTGCCAGCCTTTACAGCAGTTTTCTCCTCCCTACAAACACCATTCTATCAGCTCTGTCCTCCTTTGCACCCCAAGTGATGCATACTCCCCCTGCTTCTATGCAACAATCATCTGCAGCCTGCCAGCTCTTACCGCCCGAGCTGCGGTTCTGCAGCAGGCTGCTTTTCCCTGCCGATCTCTCAAAACAGCAAGGGGCTGCACTGCTCAGCAAATTGCCAACACCTGAAACTGCTTATTTCCAGGCTGTTTTCGGATCGGTCCTGGCTTGGGCGCGGCTGGCTCAGGGATGTCTCGTGACAGAGCTGTGCAGGGCTGCGGTTGCTCCTCAAGCGGAGTGAGATTTTTGGACTCGGCTTGAGAGACCGGTAAGCGGCCTGTGGGGAGAAAGCAACCCCAGATCACACAAACTCTGCTAGTGCGACAAATTTGTGGCTGTCCCATACCTGGATTGTGTCAGCCAGGCTTTGTATGGGCAACATTGGTATAGGGAAGGTTGGGTCCCTGCTCCATGGTGGCATGGAATGGGGTTTAAGGTCCCTTCCCACCCAACCAATTCCGAATGAGGCTGAAGCACGTTCTGGTGGCTGCTTAGCATAAATTTGTAAAGCTATATTGTTCAAATCGCTGGTACTGCATTATATGTCATGCAACATGTCACAGTCTGAGACAGAACCATATACCAGAGTGTCACCATACAATACCAGAAAGTTCACCCGCAGTGACAACAGTACACACCAACCCCACTTCAGGAAAGGCTGCATAGCATTCCTACCCTTTCTCATTTTATTTTAGCCAGCCTTTTATCCGCCTCAGTTCATGCAGTGCCACTGTGTCCTCTCTGTGTGGTTGTCAGTGCAACTGGGCACATCCATGGCTCATCACCTTAAATGCTGCTCACGCTGCTTCTTCACGCTGGAGCCAATTGAGGATGAGCAGGGAGAGCACACCCACACTCCCAAGTTATCACAAACTGTACTTAACAGCTTCCGAACCCAAACCATTCCATGCACTTGATTGGAGTTGAAGCACAATTCTGGTGATGCCTTAGAATTTTAGCTTTTATATTTTCAAATCCTGTACTGCATTAGTGCATGACTAAACTACACATAAAGGTTTAAAACTTCATGTGCCCTTAATGTACCTCAAGATCCTACATTAAATTTATCTCCTTTATTTTTTAACTTTGCCTCAATGCTTGTGAAGGATGGAGCTAAAGAATAAAGCAGGGATTTTTATGGAAAGGATCTCCTCCATGGATTGCCACCTTTGGGCAGAACAAGAGCCCAGCCAGGGCTGCACCCAAGATGAACCAAAATGGCCCCAAAATGCAACGAGGCGCCTCCCCGGGGATCTCTCCTGGGATCAGTTCTGCTCATTTGCACTCTTGCACTTCATAGTGTCCCATTCCAGCTTTAGCCCCCTGCAGTCCCACCTGTTGTTTTCTCTTCTGCAAGCACGGTGTTTATGTCCCTGGGCTGAGATTTGGGTCATTGTGTCCTTGGTGCCCAGCTGGAGCAGGAATTGTTTTGTCTCCCTGCTCTGTGCACAGAAGCTCACCATCCATAATATGAAGCCGAGACCCACAACACGAGAAGCAGCAAAGAAATAGGATGAAAAAAACATAGGATGGAAGACTATAAAGCCCTGAGGCACAGCAGCCTGGGCTGCTTATCTGGCAAATCCCAAATAATGAGCAGCCACTAGCGCTCTTCAAAAACAAGTGGCAGCATCTGAAGGACATCTGCTCCTCAGCCAGGTAATGCACTTAACTTCTGGAGATTCATTGCAGGAAAACCTCCACTGTTCTCTGCAACGTGTGGGTTGGCACCTCTGGGGGCTGTTTCTCCAAACTCCGGGCAGTTCCTGTGGGAGCCGCCACCTGGCGACACGGGGACAGCGTGCCCGTGATCAACCCCTCTGGATCTTCTGGGCAAGGACCTTGAGGCCTGCAGGGACACAGAGCAGCTCTTAGCCCAGCTGGATGGGTCAGGAGGGACCTTGTCACAAGGGATTTGTGGAGCTGGAGGTCCAAAATTTGGATGCGAGAAATGTGGAGTGGCAGCAAGAGAGGGAATTCTGCTCTGCGCCTGCTCAGTGTGAGATCCACATGGACTCTGGGGACAATGGCAGGAGGATGTGGAGCTGCTGGACGAGAGTCCAGAGGAAGCCGCTGGAACTGCTCCAGAGCTGGGGATTTCCCCTGGAGAAGGGAAGGCTGCAAGGAGAGCTTCCAGCACATCACGGGCCTGCAGGGGCTCCAGGAGAGCTGCAAGAGGGACTGGGGACAAGGCCTGCAGGGACAGCACCCAGGGAATGGGCTCCCAGTGCAGAGGGCAGGCATGATGGGATATTGGCAATGAGGAATTCCTGGCTGTTGCTGGG